>CAUYPK010069940.1:0-66311 GCA_963574355.1 Loris lydekkerianus | reverse complement strand
CTACACTTTGGAACAAGTTGAGTAATATAGGTACTGGTTCCTCTTTAAGGGTTTGTAGAATTCTGAGGGGAAGCCATTGGGTCCCAGGCTTTTCTTTTTAGGAAGATCTTGTATGGTTGATGCTTTTTCAGAACTTGATATTGTCCTGTTCAACATTTCCACTTGATTCTGGTTAAATCTTGGAAGGTGACGTGTTTCCAAGTATTGGTCAATTTCCTTCAGATTTTCATATTTCTGAGAATAAAGTTTCTTGTAATATTCGTTAAGGATGTTTTGAATTTCTGAAGCGTCTGTTGTTATTTTGTCTTTGTCATTTCTGATTGATGAAATTAGAGATTTTACTCTTTTTTTCCTGGTTACGTTAGCCAAAGGTTTATGTATTTTATTGACCTTTTCAAAAAACCAACTTTTTGATTTATTGATCTGTTGTATAATTTTTTTGTTTTCAATTTTATTTAATTCTGCTCTAATTTTGGTTATTTCTTTTCTTCTACTGGGTTTGGGGTGGGAATATGCTTCCTTTTACAAGTTGCTTGAGATGTCCCATTAAGTTGTTAACTTCCTCTCTTTCTTTACTCTTGAGGAAGGCTTGCAGTGCTATAAATTTCCCTCTTAGGACTGCCTTTGGGGTATCCCAGAGGTTCTGATAATTCATGTCTTCATTGTTGTTTTGTTCCAAAAATTTGGCAATTTCCTTCTTAATCTCATCTCTGACCCACCTATCATTCATCATAAGGTTATTTAACTTCCATGTTTTTGTATGAGTATGCAGATTACTGTTGTTACTGAGTAATTTTTATTCCATGGTGGTCCGAGAGGATGCAAGAAATAATTTCTATTCCTTTAAATTTACTGAGGTCAGACTTGTGAGCTAAGATGTGATCAATTTTAAAATATGTTCCATGGGCTGATAAGAAGTATGTGTATTCAATTTTGTTGGGATGAAATATTCTGTAGATGTCTGCTAAATACAAATGTTGGATGGTCAGGTTTAAATCTAAAATTTCTTTGCTCAGCTTCTTATTGGACGATTTATACAACACTGCCAGAGGAGTGTTGAAATCTCCAACTGTTATGGAGCTGGAGGAAATCAAGTTGCTCATGTCTGTTAGAGTTTCTCTTATAAACTGAGGCGTATTCTGGTTGGGTGCATAGATATTAATAATTGAAATCTCATCATATTGACTATTACCCTTAACAAATATGAGGTGACCATTCTTATCTTTCTTTACTTTTGTTGGTTTAAAGCCTATTGTGTCTGCAAATGGAATTGCAATGCTTGCTTTTTTCTGATTACCATTTGCCTGAAATATAGATGACCATCCTTTCACCCTGAGTCTATATTTATCTTTTAAGGTAAGATGTGACTCTTTTATGCAGCAAATATTTGGCCTGATTTTTTGTATCCAGTCAGCTAATCTGTGCCTCTTTAGAGGACAGTTTAAGCCATTCCCATTAATGGAGAATATACATATGTCAGTAAAATTTTGGGAATCAAGTTTTTCAAAAGTCCAGTGGACATTTTTGATCCTTTTGTCATTGTGGAGGTTGGAGTTTGATCAAAAGTCTGCGTGGGTTTACTTTTGTGGTGGAGGATTGGGCTGGTCATTATGGAAGATAGGTCCGAGAATATCCTGAAGAGCTCATTTGGTTATGGCAAATTTCTTCAAAATATGAATGTCATTAAAGTATTTAATTTTTCCATCATAAATGAAACTCAGTTTAGCTGGATACAGGATCCGGGGTTCAAAGTTATTTTGTTTTAGGAAACTAAAAGTCAATGACCACCCTCCTCTGGCTCGAAACGTTTTAGCAGAGAGATCTGCAGTCATTCTAATATTCTTCCCTTTGTAGGTAATGGATTTCTTACGTCTGGCTGTTGTCAGAATTTTCTCCTTCATATTATCACTAGTAAAGTTAATTATGATATGCCTGGGGGATGTGTTATTCAGATTGAGTCATGCTGGGGTTCTGAAACTGTCTGCTATATGAATTTCAGAATCTCTTGGCATGTCTGGAAAATTTTCTTTCATAATTTCTTAAAGAAGGGCCTCTGTGCCTTGCAAGGCCACTTCATCACTTTCAGGGGATTCCAATGAGACAGATACTAGCCTGCTTCAAATTATCCCAGAGCTCTCTGAGAGAATGATCCTTTTTTTGTCCTCCATTTCTCTTCCTCTTTGAGAGCTGACGAGCATTCAAACGCTTTGTCTTCAATGTCTGAAATCCTTTCTTCTGCCTGCTCCACTCTGTTACTGAGGGATTTTATTGTATTTTTCAGATCTTTGAGGGCTGCAAATTCTTACTTCAGTGCACCAAAATCTTTGGTGGTTTTGTCTTTAAATTCATTAAATTCTTGAGACAACTTTTGAATTTCTCCTTGAATTCCTAATTCCGACTTTTGAATTGCAATTCAAATTTCTAATTCTAAATTTTCCTTCATTTTATTAATCTTGTTTGCAATCCAAATTCTGAATTTGATTTCTGACATCTTGGCCAGCTGTTTATGGATGGGGTCCTTAGTTACATCTGCCATATCTTTCCTTGGGGGGGAGGGGGTTGATCTATTGCAGTTATTCATGTTACCAGAGTTTTTCCATTGATTCTGCCCCATGATTACACCATTTGACTTTTCCTTTGGAGCTTTGTCGAGGACCCATACATTGTTATGGCCTGAGAAACTGGGGGCCTATTTGGTGTGGTGGGGCTAAGTGGTTCTGTCTTGATTTCAGCTGGTCTCTGTTCAACCCTAATGAAACAATTACTCTGGGTTGAAGTCTCAGCTGTGGAGAAATACCAGCAATTAAGTCACCCTGCCCCCCACAGGCAACAATTGAAAGAAGAAAATCAAACCTTCCTACAGCCACATACCCAGGGCACCACTTGAATAGTCCTTAGGCAATTGGCTCAGTTCAAAAGGTCTAAATCAATCGTCTCAGTCAGCACCTGTTTCAGGTGGGAGAGTTTCAAAGGTCTCTGTCTACTGGATCGCAGGGGTCTGGTGACAACTCAGATATGACTTGCTCCTGTGCTCGGTGAATTCATGAGAACCCACCAAGCAAATAGATCAATCTGGGAAGATTGATGCCTTCTTCTTCACCTTGCACTTCTGTCACACCCAGTCACTGATAGCCGTGCAGAGCTGTGACCCAGTTGTCTCCAGTGAGCAGATACTTCAGAGGTTTGCACCTGCCTGAATCACAAGAAAATCTGTATCTGCTCAGCCAGCTGCTGCTCTCTGCCTCTATCCATTAGGGAGCGGTGAGGCCTGACAACCTCGAGTGCTTGATGGAGGCTAGGGGGTTTCACTCATTTCCAGCCCCACCTCTGATTGATGTTACTGGCAGAACAGAACTTTGTGGGAGTTTGTTTCTGTCACTGCTAAATTCCTCTGTAGAAGAGGAGTTGATTTGAGTTCCCAGAACCTGTGCCTCAGGCTCTGTCTTTACTCCTGCAGGTTTGTATTCACAGCATGGTTAGCTGTCAGCTGTAGCCTCCTGCCTTTCTTTGTCTGTAGGCTGATGATCCCCTGAGGGCCAGGTGCGTCTTAGGCTCAGTAAAGCAGTCCTCTGGGTCAGCCCCGCCCTGGGAATTTCCCGGCTCTATGAGTGCGTTTTCTAGTTCCCGCACACTACTCAGCCGATACCACCCCAGGCAAACCCTTTACTCATGGAGCCTGTGTTTCAGTCCCAGTTCTGTTCTGCAGTGGTTGTCATCTGAAAAGATGCCCAGCCTCCTCTGGTTACCCAGAGAGACAGGGGGTGTGGCTTCAGGATATCTGGGGTGGGCCTTATTGTTGTCAAAAACAGCTGCTGCTCTGCACCTCAGGGCACTGCTGTTCCGGCATGATTCCCAGTGAGATTTTAAAGATTAGTATACCATGTCCACAATTCTGTAGGACAGAAGTCTGACCAGGGTAAAGTCACAGTGTTGGCTGGGCCACGTTCCTTCCTTGCAGTAGGCTCTGGGTACAATGTCTTTCCTTGCCTTTTCTGGCTTCTCAAGGCACACCTTGAAGCATGGAGCCTTCTCACATCATTCTGACCACCTCTTCTGCCTCCCTCTTCCACTGTTAAGGATCTTTGTGCTGACCAAAAGCCAGTATTTTTTAAACTTAACTTTTAGAGTCCCAAATAGTTCTAAAAAAGGGCCACCATTTGGTTTGCACATCTCACGCCCTTTCTAGGGACTATCCACTGTGTAAAGGGAGTTACATATACCACCGCACCTCCCATAATCTTTCCAGGAAGATGCTACTATTACCCAGAGTTTTAAAAGTAAGGAATTAGAGACACAGACAGATTATGTCACTTACCCAAGTTTCACTACATCAAATATGTTAGAGCTGTGATTTGAACCCAACTTTGAATTCAATGTGCATAGCTACTGTATTATAGTATATGAATCTTAACAATATATTTTTTCCCTCTTTTTTTTTAAATAATACTCATACAAAGGTAAGACAGAGAAAAGAATAAATAAAAAATAACACTCAAGTTCAAAATGCCAATGAAGTTGGAGAGGGGGTGAAGTTGGAGAGGAGGTGAGGTGAGTGAATGGATAGAAGAAGGAAAAGGAAGGCAGATTATCACACCACTGTAGTCAGATGTTAAAGTAGAATTTAAATACTAACCTCAAACAGGTTGGTATTTCATGATGATTTTTTTAACCAAAAATTGAATTCAATTTTTAGTTGAGGTCTTAGATAATAAGATCCATTTATCCCTTATTAGAACTTGATGTCTTTCTTTCATATCATTGAGCTGTGGGCAAGTGATCTTCTTGTAGCTTTTTATAAGGGGACTGGCTAGCCTGCCTCATACAGCAAGATAAAAGCAACTTGCCTACATGCCAGACTTCAGAAACAACCAATTACAGATCAATTACAGATCAATACAGGGTTACTATAGCGATCAAAATGAGATAATGTTTTGTTTAGCACAGTGCCAGGCAACAGTGGTTACTTAACATGTTTGCTCCATTATTAACCATAATTATTATGAATATTATCATGATTCCTAAAGCAGGAATTGTCATTTAAAACATACAGGAGCAATACCATATGTTAAATGCCCTTCTCTCAAGGTTATGTAACCTAAATGGGAAACATAACAAGGGACTAGCTTCTACAAAGGAAGATCCTGTGAACGACTGCCCTCTTTGACTTGTAATAGTCACATGCTCAACTAACTAGAGGACAATTATTTTAATCGCCACCAGTCAGTAGGGGAGAAATAGGTACCAGGATTATATTAGTATCAGAAAAAGGAAACCCCAAATGAAGCTCTAATTAAATACCATTAATAATTGGATAAACTAAGTCCAGCAAATGGTTAGATTCACGTGATAAACTGATCAAACTAGTCCATTAATACAAAAGATGGCTCATCCATGTCCAGGAAGACACTGCCAGTGAGCTAGAATATTGGAAAGAGTTGGCATAAAAAGGGCCCCCAGGCTCAATTAATTCAGATATGATCAGAGGTCTGTGGATAATGTTGGCTCACAGATGGATTTGTACAACACAAAATAACACAATGTTGCATTTAAATATTTATAGATATAAATGTTTTAAAGGTTGTATTTTTTTTTAACTTATCTCACAGCTTGGAGATAACAGAAAAGTTGCACAACTCCTGGGTACCTGAAACAGTGGTGTCCAAAAGTCTTCACCAAAGCCAAAGAACATTTATTTCACATCCACTTTGTCACTTTCACTCCTGCCCATTTGCCAAGACCAGAACTGACTTGTTATTTCACTTCCATGATGACTTTAGACATAATTGTCAGTTCTGTAAAGTTGCTCTTCAGAGAACACTATGTCCCTTCTTAAAGACAACACTAGTTACGAAACTAACCTATTTAGTTCCTTGCCCTAAAGATTTCAGCATTTAATTTGACTTTCACTACAGTGAAATACAAATTGACGGTATTTCAGCAATTAAATTAATGGCAGGAGCAGCAACATCAGTGGCAACAGAGAATCCTTTAAACGCCTAAGGGGCTTGTTCCTTTGATTAGACCAGATCAAGTAAGCTACAGCTATTTGCAGGCAGATTAGAGGGCATGATTTTTTATTGCCATCAGTGCTAAAGACTGGAAGGTTGTGTGTTGACATCTTACCCATATCCATCTGTGACAGTTTACATTGAGGTTACTCTCTTTAAGAGGCTTTGAATACAACAAGAAGACCATATGAAGGAGACATGAAGGGACCCTAGCACATTTCAGGCTAAGGAATCAGGAAGGTTCAGGTTTATGCCAATCTTCTTTCTCAACACCCCCTGGCTTCCCCCTCCAGGTGCCAAGAACCAAAACAGAGGTCGGACATCATTAAGTTATGTTCTCATGATTTGAGGTTCTAGATGAATGCTACTACCCTTTCACCTTTGGTAGAAAAAAAAAACAAAAAAAAAAACAAAACATTCTTAAAATGTGTTGGTCATTTCTGAATCAGTTTCATTAAAATTACTTAGAGCTTTTATTTCGTATTTAATGTTAATACTAGCTGCTCCTCAGAGCTAATGAATACCTATCTTTTGGGGGCTGAACTCAGTAATCTATAGTTTCCAAAAGCTCCCAAGGTGATTCTAATAATGACCCTTTTCAGGGAATCACTGGCATATGCCATAATGCAAAGGTAGATAGATTGTATATACGTCAAGTAAATAAATGTCCATGCTCAATTAACTAAAACAAAGAGTGGGTTGTAAAAGTCAGGCTAAGATAAAAATCTTATTCACCATGGGTTATTAAGGTACATAAATTACTGCACCTCTTTGAGTTTCAATTTTCTTACTTCTTTTTTTTTTTTTTTTAGGGATAGAGTCTCACTTTGTTGCCCTCGGTAGAGTGCCATGGTGTCACAGCTCACAGCAACCTGCAGCTCTTGGACTCAGGTGATTCTCTTGCCTCAGCTTCCTGAGTAGCTGGGACTACAGGTGCCTGACACAACGCCTGGCTATTTTTTTGTTGCAGTTTGGCCAGGGCTGGGTTTTAACCCGCCACCCTTGGTATATGGGGCCAGCACCCTACTCACTGACCCACAGGTGGTGCCCTACTTTCTTTTTCTTTTTTCTTTTTTTAAGATAGAACTCACTCTGTTTACAGGGCTAGAGAGCAATGGCCTGATCACAGCTCATTGCAATCTCAAACTCATGGGCTCAAGTGATCATCCTGCCTCAGCCTACTGCATAGATGGGACTACAGTTGTATGCCACCATGCTGGGCTAATTTTTGTATGTTTGGTTTTTTTTTTTTTGTTTGTTTGTTTTTTTTTTTGTAGAGATGAGGGTGGGTCTTGCTGTGTTACCCAGGCTACCCTTGAATTCCTGGATCATGTGATTCTCTCCCACTTCGGTTTCCTGAAGTGATGGGATTACAGACATGAGCCATGGCACTTGGCCTCAGTTTTCTCACTTTTAAAGTAGAGCAGTAACACCTACCACAGCTACCTGTGCACAAGGCATTTAGCATTAGTAAGCTGCAAAAAAGTATGAGTGGCTATTATTTTTAAATCAGACTCCAGAAATTCTAGAAAAGAAAACTTATTTTATAGTAATAAATAAATATTCCACAAAACAGCCTATTTCCTCTCATTCAATTCTTTTTACTTAATACTGACTTCCTATGGATTACACTAAACATAATAAAATAAATGAGAATAAAAAGTTGTATTCCTTAACAATTTCCTTAATTAAGGCATCATCAATTCATTAATAACCTCCTGGAATTAAAAATAGAAAGCACATATACTACAATTGTTAACTGAATCTCAATTTCAGAAATGTTCAACTGTACTGGGGCTGGGGTTGGGGGGTAGGGAAAGCTGATGCCCATATTATACCTAAAAAAATCTCTATTAAAAAAGCTACATGTACCAACCAGACAAGAAAACCTTCTCTCAAGTCGCACTCAGCATAATAAGAATCCCACCAAATATTCCAGGGTCAAGAAAGTTTATAAAACATTCCTTGTTATAGCCTTTTCTCCTTACCTCTCTTTACGGAGTTCATGATGCATATTCACATACTAAACAATCAGAAGATTAAGAAATCCTTCAATAGACAGATCTAACAAACTTGCACTGAACTTTCCCACTAACCCTTCAGCGAAAAACTCTTACCAGGACATGTTTTGAATGATCTTAAGAAAGGCAAATTTTCTTGACTATGCAAATTATGAACACCCTAGTTCAAATATCCTGTCTTATCACAATGACAGGTGAATGGGAAAGGGAATTCCTTGTCTTAGCACTAACCACTAGCTGTAGGAATTACAGCTTCTTTCCGAGGGAAATAACACCTTTTTTCATTTCCTTGTTTGTTTTTTAAAAATGAGCCCTGAGAAAACAGCAAGGAGAGCCATTATTTCTTCAGAAAAACTCAAGTTAGGGACATGAGCAAGCAATTGTAACGCATGACAATTTAACCAATAGAATTTTTAGTTTTGAAAAATCCCAGTGATGAGGTTAAAAACCTAGGAACTGTTTATTAAACCCATCTTGGTAAAATAAACATATTCAATAAACATAGAATACAAACAGCTTTAATTTTTTTACACATGGGCCGGGAGGATCCATTTCTCCCCAAACATGTATCATCCCATATGTGCTGTGATTTACAATCCCCAAAGCATTAAAGTTGAAATTGTGAATCTACTGTTTTGGATTCATTGGAATTCTGATCTAATAGTCACTCTGACATAGATGCAGGCTGGAAGACAATTCTCCACATTTTGAAGCCAGATGGCCCATATCAGCTAAATATTTCTTTTCTTTCCTTGTTCAAAACAAAATTCATGTTGGAAGTAGTGAATCAATTTAAGAAGATATGAATTTAAGGAATCCTTAGTCATCAATCTGAAGCTTAGGGCTCTATTTGAAAGAAATATATTTTAAGATTAAGTTTTAAAAAATAACAAGAATACCATATGTAAAAACTCTGGTACAGAAAACATTCCTTAAAAAAAGTCCCTAATGGCAAGGAAAAAAAAAAAATGCTTTTCTCAATCCACTATGCAATCGAATAAAAGTTTTTCCTTCACATAGAAAAATGGAATCTCTATTTTAACCAATTCTGGAAGTGCCAATAAAAGTCTGATTGCTTTATTAACTTGTCTCATATTAAATATGTCATGCAATAGTGAACCTAATTCATGATTTTCATTTTGATTAAAAAAAATCATCTCAAAAACTCAGTTCTACCATTCCTAATGTGAGAATAATAGAAATTCAAGACCTGGAACATATTATATAACATTCTTAAAGAACCTTCTTCTTAGAATCCCTGCTGTCCTTTTATAGAAAGAAAGACTCCCCAGTAGCCCGTGGAACATTACTCCATTAAGTGATCCAGCTATATAAAATTAAACAAATAATAAAATGGACATGCAACCTTGTTCTCATGGTCACATTTAACATCCTGTTTCTTTAAGATGAAAGGGACAGCTGTACAGCAGCCTTCACCATCATAGGCGGTTTCATGGCACTGAGTAGTTCAGCTGTCCCTGACATCACCACTTGAGGTTATTCCCTATTTGAGTTTAAAACACAGTAGGCTTTTTCCTTTTGCTAATTATTAATACCTCCGTAATTTGTCATTTAGCATTCCAAGTTGTCCTTTCACCAAATAGTCTGGGCCAAAAGATCATAATTCATGTACGGCCAAGTTTTAGAGGGGTAGTCAGAGGTAGGATAAGGATGGGGTCCCCAAACAAGCCTTATCTTTCCCTAAGTAGACCACCTCTATTTTGAATCCGTTTGACACACAGCTTCTAAATAAGACTACAATTTATCAATTATAGGGATGTGCAGCTTATAGAAGTGGGACACACAGTTCAAGATAAGGTTTACCCTTGCACTGTGGTGAGAATCCAGGGTAGGAGGCCACCTTCCCTGTGGCAGCCTGTGCACTATAAGGCCCAGAACAAAGAGCTGCACTATAGTGTCCTGACTGCCAGGGAAAAACTTCCAACATTTCTGTGTCAAGAGCATGCCTCTGAATCCTACTACAGATGCAAGTACTGATTCAAACAAATACTGAATGGGTTTCTAGGGGGGAAGGGGTTAGGCACTGTGCCAGGGGCAAGGGAAACATTATTGAACAAAAAATGTTATACTTCTTGTCTCCCTGGAGGTCACAGTCCAATTAATGGAAGGATGATCATTAATCAGATAATAAAAAGAACCTCCCTGCACTGAATCCTTTCTATGCACAAGGTCCCATTGTAGTATCAACTCATATAACCTCCACTATGCCTCCAAGAATGAGGTACAGTGATCATTCCCCCATTTCACAGAAGCACCAATGCATAGAGAGGTTGTGGGGCTGCTAATGGAGCAGAATTTGGTTTGAGCCCAGCTATGTGGCTTGAGGGTCCAGGGCTCTGCCTTCAGACCTCATCCCCACTCCCCAGTATTACCAGAAAACACATGCAAAATGCCGCGGAGACAAGTCACTGAAAGAATCTGACCAGGGAGAGAGACCAGCACTGTAGCAATCACGCTGGAGCTGAGGGCTGAAGGCAGAGTAGTGAGAAGGGAGAAAAGAGCATCAAGGCAGAGGTAAAGGCCCCTGCAAAGGACCCTTCTTGGACTGCAAGAGGAATAAACTTCAGCCCATCAGGGCAGGGTGCACAGGGGGGTGGTGCACAGGGGACATGGGACAACAGCAGGAGAGAAGGGGAGAAGGAGCCTGACAGCCATGCCAGTAATGGGAAGATGTGGAGGGGTCCAGCACGGAAATCACTGCCTGCATCTGCACACAATGAGAACCCCTGACCATGTCAGGACTGACTGGCACAGTCTTCCTAGCAGACAGACCAACACAAAACTGACCGTGTTCTGGATGATTCCAGACATTCCCCATGTATCTCCATAGCCTGCCATGGGCCGACAGCCTCTGTGCTGCACCACACTGAGCTCCGACCTGCTCCAGGTAATTTCCACCCCAGTTTCACCACCTAGAGGCAGATTGGTTCAGTAGGCTTTAATGTGGAAGGAGAATTTTGAGAATAAGTAAGTTTAAAACCAACAGGACTTTCTTCAAAATCTTCATTTGTAGGTGGCAGAAGGAAACAGATACATCACATTACGGAATACCTGGAGACTTTCGTTCACACATTAGAGTATTTGGGTGTTATTTCATATAAATGTTGAGAAGAAGAAAAAATCTTGTTTTTCTTATCTCTTGGGAAACAGGTTTGGTATTTTAAAAAAATTCTGCAAAGGGAAAATGGTATATCTATCCTTACTTCTCTTACTTTCTTCTCATGGTTTCTAAGGATTTAATCACATTTATAAGGATTTAATCACATAAAAGTAACTACTGAACTCTAATCATGGGATGTGGTCTTTCAGTAAGAGCTATTGGTGCTGAAACTATAATTCCATTGCTGGTGACTATGGTGCATATTTTTATCTATAATTAAAAAAAATGAAAAATAAAATAAAATAAAATAAAATAAAATAAAATAAATACACATTACTTATCTCTCCCTTCTTCTGAACAGAGGAAGGAAACCTTTAGGAATTTCATCATTTATTGGGGAGAGGGGCACGTAAAATCCTGAATTCTATAATGATCTTACAAGACTATCCTTTCAGGAGAAGTTGCTGGGGATATGGACATGGCCTTTAAGTGAAAAAGACCTGGACTTCAGGCAATTTATTTAACTTCCCTGGGTGTCAGTATCCTCATATTCAAAATGGAGAAAATAATAGTATGTACCTCATATTCTTGGGGTAAGATTAAATAACTGGCACCGAGCCTGTTGCCATAAAGGGTAGTGGTGGCAATTGTTGTAAATAATTATCCACAAATCAGTGTGAACATGACATCCACTCTGGATGCAACTCTGTTGCAGAAAGGGATATCATAAATTCCTTTTGTGGAAGAATGTACCATTTGCCACTTGTAGTTTAAGATTATCCTCACAATATCCTAGTTTGCCCCTGAAATCCTGTGAAAGCATGGAAGAAGCACCACTCTGGCAGAACTGAGTTCACTAAAAGATCCTTTCTTATCTCTGCTCAAAAAGACATGACCCAAGAAACAGAAATAGATCTTTCCAGGTCTTGCTGAATTCTTGACATGAATTAAAAATCTCCAGGCTAAGTCTGGCCACAGGGTTTTCCATTGTTGAACTTTAAAATGATCAGAGTCATATTTCAAATAAAAAGATTAGTTTGGCATGCTATCATTCTTTCATTATCTTAGGAACCTACTAATTGGATGCCAAGATTGCATCCTGAGCTATCATCTGTTAAACCAATTTATTCTCAGACCCATTTCCTTCTCCCAGGTACATGCCCACTTTTTTCATGTTGCAAAGTTTTGTACATCTTTGAACTACATGCTCACTCTTTTCATTTTGCAAAGTTTTGTACAATGCTCTTTTTAAAAATCAGTGCTAGTCTTCACTGTCTTTCAACTCTACATTCTTTGTTTTCTCATAGAGAACATAAAACTACTCATAATCATTAAAAAACTTCTGAAAGGATAGGAGAATTTCTTATGTGTCCAAAAGCTCCCAATCCCAAAGACATCTAAGCAAGCTAAATTTCAGGGAGTGGGGATTTAAATAGCAGTAATTATTCTATTTCAAATTGAGAGAAAAACAAATGTCTCAAATACCATTATTCATGTAAGTTTTCTGACAACCCGACATTTATCTCCTTCAGTGTTATATTATAGAAATGTTTCTATTATATTCACTTTACAGAGACTGAGTACTTTTAATACTAATGAGATGCATGTCCCAGAGTTGATCCTTTTCTTTACCGCAAAAGAAGTTTGAAAAAGCAAAGCTGTTATATTGATTACAAACCACAGTGAGTTACAGTAAATGATGCAAAGAGAGTTGAAAAAATAGGTGTAGGCACTTGAAAGTGGTACTTGTCTGCTCTCAAGGTGTTGCTGTTAAGATATGAACCAACACTGAAAAAAATCCATCCCCACGTAGATAGCTGGTTTCTTCGATAAAATTCAATTCAAATCAAACAGTAATTAAAGCACTTAATTTGCGTGAGCACTGTTCCAAGATTAACTAAAGGGCTGAGGGCAGCTGAAGGTGGGGAGATCAATTAGGAACCTATTAAAATAGTCTAAGACAGAAAGATAAAGATAGAAAATCTGAATTTGGGATAGAGAGGTGGGAATAGAAAGGGGAGTGTGAGACTCATTATCAAGAAAGAATGAATACAATCTGGACAGACAACATGGGAGAGTGGAGAAAAATATTGCAAGCCTTAAAATACATGATCGTGGAAAAGCCAGTAACCAATGGAACAGATGGCAGAAGTTGTGGTTTGGTAGAAAAGAATTTCCTTTTGGAAATCCTAAGCCTGGAGTACCTGCACATGAAACCTCACTTCACAAGGAATTGTAGATAACAATACTGGGAGGCACATCAGAGGCAGAGATATTATTTGGGGAAATGTTACAGAACCTTATACTCATAAGTGGGAAAAGACAACTCCATAAATTCTGATGCATTTTTCTTTCTAATACCAGTAGTGACATAATCAGGACAGGAATTTCATCTCCTTACCCAGCAATCAAGGGAGAAGAAGGGTATGAGGCAGACAGGGCAGGGAGGGTCGATCCTGACTGTACCAACACCAAAGGCTAGAATCTCTTCTGGTCTAGCAAGCCTAAATAATTTTTCTCATTAAGTTTGTTTTCATCCAAGGGAAAATTAACATAGGTTCACATCGTAAGAATTTGAAAATTTCAATATTAGCAAAAATGCAAACCTCAGAATCTTAAATCAACTGAGCATAGCATTGGTGAATGGATGAAGTCCCAAAGGGTTTTTGTCACACTCATATATAATAAAAACACAAGTCATATTTATAGTGCAATTTTATAGGACTAAATTAATGACTAGTTTGGAAGTGTTCTGGAAAATCCTCAATATTCATTTTCATATTACTGTTTTTGAATTTATTAACGATTAGGCAAGCATATCATTAACTACTTCAAAACAGTAGAAGAAAGGCATACAAGGCTCAATTTCATATGTGTTTTACTTTTAACAAAATGCAATTCTAATTTTTAAATAGAAATATTTAAATTGCAAACACAATGGATTGTTATAATGAGCCAAGTTGAGTTATCTGTCATTATTTACTTCTAGGACTTTTCTCATGTCAGAAAAAGACATTATACCTTTTTGGCATAAACAGATAGCTTGGGGGGAAAAATGAAAAACTATCACTAAAAATAACACTATACCAACTGGTTACATATTCATTATTTGCCAAGCATTGGACCATAGACGTGTTCATTATCTCATTAATCATCACAATATTTCTACAAATTGGGTATCTTGAAGTGTCCATTGTATAGATGAAGAAACTAAATAAAGATCTAGGAAGTTACTTAAATATTTTTCTCCTAAAATGATACAGGCCACAGTTCTGAAGAGCATTCTTCTCCTAATAAATCATGTATTTATTTTTAAAAAAATAAACATTAAACTCAACATAAACCAAAATAGATTTTTTTTTCAGTTTTTGGCCAGGGCTGGGTTTGAACCCACCACTTCCAGCATATGGGGCCAGTGCCCTACTCCTTTGAGCCACAGGTGCTGCCCCAGAAAATAGATCTAATACCATTATTATGGACTTGAAACCATCATTAATAGAAACCCCCATTGGCAAGCCAACCAAGGGCTGATGAGTTAAGGTAGAAACACCTGGGTGCTCAGAACTGCGGCGACAATGTAGACATCCAGGGGCTGTACCCAGAAAGCCAGAGGTATGTAAAAAATCAAATGTGAGTAAGGTTAGTCCACATCACAAAAGCCCAAAACCAGAGATGTTGGCGCAGATGTGGAGAAAAGGGAACACTTTTACACTGCTGGTAGGAATGCAAACTAATACATTCCTTTTGGAAAGATGTTTGGAGAATACTAAGAGATCTAAAAATAAATCTGCCATTCGATCCTGTAATTCCTCTACTAGGTATATATCCAGAAGACTAAAAATCGCACCATAACAAAGATATTTGTACCAGAATGTTTATTGCAGCCAAATTCATAATTGCTAAGTCATGGAAAAAGCCCAAGTGCCTATCGACTTATGAATGGATTAATAAATTGTGGTATTTGTACACCATGGAATATTATGCAGCCATAAAGAAAGATGGAGATTTTACCTCTTTCATGTTTACATGGATGGAGCTGGAAAACATTCTCCTTAGCAAGGTATCCCAAGAATGGAAGAAAAAGTACCTAATGTACTCACCCCTAATATGAAACTAATTTATAGCTTTCATACAAAGGCTATAACCCAATCTCATTACAAGAATATGGGGAAGGGAGCAAGGGAGGGGAAGGAAGGATGGAGGGAGGGTGATTAGTGGGTCCACACCTAGGGTGCATCTTGGAAAGGTGCAGGTGAAGTTTACTAAGTGTTGAGTATAAGGGTTTGAACACAATAATTAAGAAAATGCCATGAAGGCTATGTTAACCAGTTCAGTGAAAATATTTCAGACTGTATATGCAACCAGCATCTTGTACCTCATGATTGCATTATTGTAGACAGCTATGATTTAATTAAAAAAAATCAAAGCGAAAATAGCAGTTTTGTCGTCACCGAGGTACACACTTAGATGTGTGTCAACTTCATGAGCTTGGCCCAGTTAACCTACTCAAGCCTTCACATCTCTGTAGTGTAAATACAGAACATCCTAACCTGAAAAATCAAAATGTAAAATTCTCCAATATCTGAAATCTTCTGAGAGTTGAGAAGATGCTGTTAGTGGAAAATTCCACACCTGACCTTATATGACATGTTGCAGTCAAAACATAGGCACACAGTACAGTTTTTTTCAGTGTTTTCAAGAGGGACACGTCAAGTCCCCTTCAACTGCAAAATATCTTTTCCTTCCACACCTAGATTCCCATACCCACACGCACCATAAAGAGTAGTAAAATAAAAAATTCATTACATGCACAGATTTTAAAATATTGTATAAAATTATCTTCAGGCTCTGTGTATGAGGTAGGTATGAAACATAAATGAACTTCATGTTTAGACTGTAGTCTCATCCCAAGATATCTCATTATGTATATGCAAATATTCTAAAATTTGAAAAACAATCCAAATCCAAAACACTCTGCTTCTACATACTTTGCATAAGGGATGCTCAACCTATAAAATGAGCGAGTACCCTAAAGGCACCACTTCCTAGCTTTGTTGTCAGCGTTACATAGGAAAACATACACAAAGATCTTAGCACAAGAACTACTATATAACTCTACAAAATAATTGAATGTCATCATCATTACAGTTTTCAATACTAACTATGACCTCAAGAAGTTAACAGAGATAGGCATCATGGAAAAACGAAGGGCTACAAAGTCAGTCACAGCCACCTTCCAATTCCTTATCTGTTCTTTAGGAGGTGTGCACGTGCCATACCTGAGTCTCAGTGCTCCTGTGTGCAAAATATAAATGAAAATGCTCCCCTTGTAAGAGAAAGAAAAATAGATTATGTATGAAAAGTACCGCATAGATGGCCTGGAACATAGGAAGTTCCCATTACTATTAGTATAAGGGAGCTTTAAACATGAAAACCAAACAAAGGTTACAGACCTGAAATGTCAAGTAAAAACAAATCCAGGCTTAAGTAAAGAGAGGTACAATAGAGAGACAGCTCCGGCCATGACACGTGTGAGTGTCTCAAACAAAGGTCAGGCAGAAAGGAATTTTCTTTTATAGGGAGAAAGGCTAGAAAGAACAGGTGAGGGAAAGTAGTATAAGCCAGAGGCTCCACAGGACAACTGACTGGGGAAAGCTTTTCCCTGACCTAGGCCACTTCTCAGGAGGGGTCTTTAAAGAGGGGCTGTTTTGCATTCCAATGCTCAAGGTCAAGACAAAGTTCAAAGGCCTAGGGAGGGAGAGGTCCCTGGCTAAAGTTTGGTCAATTTAAGTCAGCAGGTACTAAGTGGGTATGAAAAGCTCAGCTGATCATTTATAAGGGGAAAAATGGGAAAGTGGCAGGTCTGCTGCAGGCCTTATCAGAGGCACCTGCTAGTCTTAGCCAACTCATGTGGGCAAGGGTGGTTTTGTTATAAGCCTTTTTCAGAAAACTAGCGATGCGGTATTTCTTTATCTGTTTCTATTTTTCAAGAACTCTGGGCTCAGGTAAAGCTTAACGTTACCCTAAATAAACAAAATATAAATAAGTGTGTGTGTATATATATATATATATATATATATATATATTTCTACATGTAGATATATGTGTATATATCTATATCTATATCACATATAGATATATATATGTGATACATGTATATATAGTGTATATTTATGTATATATAGATTTGTTTATATGTATATACTGAATATATATTTCACTATTTTAAAGAATTTATTGTGATATCAAATGATCATCTTTATTTCTTTCCTATAAAAATAAGCAATATGTAGGAAATTAAAAGAAGGTCTGCCATTAACCCAGGGCAGGGAAGGGGGGTATACAATTTTAACTGCTCAAGGAATTTAGAATGTGTTTCATTCTTTTTTATAGCTCTTCTTTAAAGACAATTTCATTGGTAAGAATTTTTGTTCACATAACCTCCAACATGCCAAAAATGAGAAAAATGGGTGGGGCACAAAAGGAAGAGAATTAGAGAATACTGGAGTATTCCTTTCCTTTGAAAAGAGATGCAGAGAGAATTTGAGTGCTTGTCTGTCTTTGGTCTTTGGATCTATAAGAATGTTGAGTTTTCTATTAAAATCGTCTTTGAAGTCATTATTATTAGCTTAGACAAACGGTAAGCATACCGTTTTCCAGGCATCATGCTAATTACATCATGAAGTAATTACTGTAGATTACCCAGCCCTGTGAGAACAGTACTATTGTTTAAAAGTTTCTATAAATGTTCACATTCTAGACCTACTGCAAACAATTTCATGTTACTATTTTTCTTACGGATGGGTTTCATGCCAAAAGGTTAACTTAATTTATAATATATATATATATATACACACACACACATATATATAATATAAACATATATATATGTAATATAAACTATATATATATATGAAATCAGTATCGAGATAGATATATATAGAATATAAACTTGCAGGTTCATATCTCGAGAATCAAATGCAAGCTATTGCAAATATGTTTACCTTGGAGGGCAGGGATCTCAGAGTTTGATTTAATGATCAATCCAAAGTCCGTGATAATCTCACCGCACTTCTAATAAGAATAGGGAGCAATGCCCTTCTGCCTTGTCCATGCTATGAATGAAAGGTGAATTATCTGGGTCTAGTTTGAGTTCTGTTTCCTCACTGCAGAAGATACAGAGCACCTAACATAAAGAAGCATGGAGTTTCTTTGTTGGGTAATAGTCAGGAAATTGGTCTTCATAATGGTAACAAAACTGATAACCAGTAATATTAATAACAATAATTAAAGCACTGACATGCTGATTGCTCAGAAAGTGCTAGGCTCTCTGGCTGGGTGACCGTAGCTCAGTAGGTCAATGGTTAGGGCGCCAGCCACATGCACCGGGGCTGGTGGGTTCGAACCCAGCCTGGGAGTGCTAAACAATGATGACAACAACAACAAAATAACTGGGCATTGTGATGAGCACCTGCAATCCCAGTTACTTCAGAGGCTGAGGCAAGAGAATTGCTCTAAGCCCAAGTCTGAGGTTGCTGTGAGCTGTGATGCCACATCACTCTACCAAGGGTGACATAGTGAGACTCTGTCTCAAAAAAAAAGTGCTAGGTTCTGGATCAGCTGCTTATTTCATTACCAAATTTAAGCTTTCCAATAATCAATAGCCTTATGAGTTCCACATACAGATAAGAAATATGACAAAGAAAGAGTTAAAGCCACAGAGTTCCCAAGTATGAGGATCTGGAATTGACTCCTGGCACTATGATTGCAGAGCCAGGGCTCTTTAAAACAATTGGATTAAATAACCTGGGTCCTGTCCTGGTCAACATATCAGAGTAGAATAATCCTATTCAACAAATTCAAGGGTAAGGGAGTCAAGCAAATATGAATGAATTTCATTTACTAAATACATCTGAGGCTTTGATATGTCACCTCCACACCAATTACCTAGTCATGATTATCTCATTTCCTAGTGACTTTTGCAAAGAAATTATACTCGATATAAAAAACAATAGAATAAATCTGGTAAAAATATGGGAAGAATTATGATGGTAGTAATGGTGATGATGATGATGGAATAGCAACAATAACAACAGCAACAGCAGCAGCAGGAAGGGTGCCACTAAAACCACCCCCAGGCGTTACTTATAGGCCTTTATCCCCCACTGTATGGCATACTCCTTTTACTTACCTTGTAAAATGTTTTACGTACAACGTGGAATTTATTTTTTTACACGAATAAATGAATGAACAAATAAATAAAACAACAGGGTCTTTTGAAGATACAGAAAATGTACTCATAAAAAACACACTCAAAATTCCCAATGACACAGAGGGTATAATCACACCACCTATGAAATCCAAGCCACATAGCATGGAGTGTGCTATTGAAATGAAATGCAATCTATTGCTTTGGGAATTACAGATAGGATCCAGTAAAAGGCACCATATTAATTATATTGTTTTCCATGGAACTTTTCTAAGGTTGCTCAGGACAGCAGCACTGGAGAACATTCATGATGAAACTGTCAAAGAGGACTAGACTGAGGGACCTTTGGGAGGAAAGAGATTTGAAAATAATGTACTGCCTGCCCATGGTGCAGACGTGCCTGTCTCTGCAAGTATGACCACATTATTGATTCTCCAAGGAAGAGAGGAAATATGACTTTGTTCCTTAACTGACATCAAAGTTACAGTGTTGTTCAGCCCTGGCCAAAAGCATTTGCAAATACTTTTATTCAGATACAAAGTTTTGAGTGTTGAAGAGAAAACCATAAATGTTAATTGATCCAAAAGGCAATGGTCAAGAGACACTGCAAGCCTCATGGGATGGGGGAGAGTGTAAGTATATACAGTCATGAGCTGTATACATGACCTTTCAGTTAACAAATCGCATATACAATAGAGGTCCATAAGATTAGAATAGAACTGAAAAATTTCTATCATCTAGTGATGGTCTATTTGTAATAGGGCAACACATTACTCATGTGTTTGTGGTGATGCTGATGTAAATGAGTCTACTGGGTATAGCACATACAACTATGTAGACTATATAATATTTGATAATGATAATAAATGATGTTATTGGCTTATATGTTTACTGTGCTATATTTTACATCATCATTTTAGAATGTACTCCTTCTACTTATAAAAAAAAAAAAATAAGCTAGCTGTAAAACAGCCTCAGGCAGGTCCTTTAGGAGGTATGCCAGAAGAAAGGCTATCATCATAGGAAATGATGAGTCCACGCATGCTACTGTCCCCAAAGTTCTTTCAATGGGACAAGATGTAGAGATGGAAGACAGCGATACTGAGGATCCCATGTGTGGGTTCACATCTCATTTTGTAAAAAAAAAAAAAAAGTTTAAAAATTAAAAAAATAGAATTTTTAATTTAAAATAGAAAAAATCTTATGAAGAACATGAAACAAAATGTTTCTGTATACTTGTACAATGTGTTTCATTTTAAGCTGTGTTCATATACAAATAGTTTTAAAAATTAAAAGTTCATGAAGTAAAAAACATTCAGCAAACTAAAGTTACTTTACTATTGAAGAAAAAAGATTTCTAAAGATAAATTTAGCATGATGTAAGCATACAGTGCTTATAAACTCTACAATAATATACGGGAATGGCCTAGGCCTTCAACATTCACTCACCCCTCATTCACTGACTAACCCAGAGAAAATTTCTATCCTTCAAGCTCCATTCATATTAAGTCCCTATATAAGTGTACTATTTTTTATCTTTTATACTAAATTTCTACCATACCTTTTCTATGTTCAAGTAGGTTTGTATACACAATACTTACTTACCATGTATTACAACTGCTTCAGTACAGTCACATGCTACCCAGGTGTGTAGCCCGGGAGCAACGGGCTCTACCATATAGCCTAGGTGTGTAGTAGGCTAGACCATGTAGGTTTGTGTATATATATTCTATGATGTTTCAACAATGACAAAATTACCTAATGATGCACTTCTCAGAACATATCCCATCATATAGCAACACGTGACTATATTTGAAAAGGATAAGTCCCTAGAATAAAAAAAGTTAAAATTATCTGAAAAATGTGTTACCCATAGATCATTCACCTGTTTTTTTGTTGTTGTTGTCATTTGTTTGTTTTTGTGGAGACAGACTCACTTTGTCATCCTCAGTAGAGTGCCGTGGCGTCACACAGCTCACAGCAACCTCCATCTCCTGGGACTTAGGTGATTCTTTTGCCTCAGCCCCCCAAGTATCTGGGACTACAAGCATCCACCACAATGCCTGGGTATTTTTTTGTTGTTGTTGTTATTGTCGTAGTTCGGCTGGGGCCAGGTTCGAACCCGCCACCCTCAGTATATGGGGCCGGCACCCTACCCATTGAGCCACAGGCTCCGCCCTGATTATTCACCTTTTTGTATACAGATCCCAGCCTATGATTACTAATGTCTGTGAGATCACAGTGAAAATAAACAGTCTAACTCTGAGTCAAAGATACAGTTATTCTGAAGAACAATTTCTCTCAGTCATTTGTCTAAGACTTTATTGATCAACACGACATGGCATAGTACAAGAGATACTTCTGGACATCTGTCTGAGAGTTGCCTCCTTGCAATGCCTACCTTAAACTAATATATACCACCAACCTAACAGGAATTGAAAAAGAAGCAGCTTCCCAAGTTTGATAGGAGGTATTTAAACACTTACAGAACAGTTAAAATACGAGAGTACATTAAAAAAAATAGAAAATAGATGGTTCAAGGCTGGCATTTCTAATAGGAAGTTTTATTTTGTTTTTGATTTGTAAAGGAAGAAAAAGAACAAGCTGTATGTCAGATGCAATTTACATTTTATATAAAAAGCAGAATCCTATCATAAAATAGAGGGTCACCAAGAGTTAGACTAAAGTGATCATAAAAAAGCATTTATTTCTTATGGACTGCAAACAAGCAGAATCTCTTGAACAGTTTCCCAAAGCTGCCTAACATCAAACATTAGTCAGTTACCTTAGGATGTATCAACAAATTTAGAATACCTGCGAAGGGGTCTGACAGGTTAGGCAGAAAAAAGCACTGGATCGCACCAGTTCCTTCACTGGTAACTGAAGATCTATAGGGCAGGGAGAGGCAGGCTCTTATGTCTCCGCCATTAATTATTTACGGTAATATTCCAGATGCTAGTAAATCTTAACAACTTCAAATATATACCCTTTTATACTTCAAAAAGTCACTTTTGATAAAGTCCAAATACTTACACTTACCCAAAAAGAAGACTTACAATGCATATTTTACCTTCCAGTGGACGTACTCTCACCCATAAATTTAGATTTCGTCCTGTATTTTGACTTATAACAGATAGGAACCTTTTTCTTATTTGTGGCATACTCCTACACTTATCAATTCATGTAATTATTCCTGTTTACCTAATTATAGCTGATATGAAGCTCATAATAAATGTCTTCCACAACTAATAATAATAACTAGGTTCCCATGTTCTCTAACCTAATTTGTTTGCTTTTTAAAAATTTTTTTATTATGGAGAATTTCAAGCACATGCACAAATTAATAAAATGGATTTCCTTTACACCACCACTTGCAAGAATGATCAATTCATAGCCCTTCTTGTTTTAGCAGCTCTTATCCACGCCCTCTTCCTATATCATTTGGAAGCAAATCAGAGATACCATATAATTTCAGTTTACATATTTCTGTATATATTCCCCTAAAAACAAGGACTGAAAAAAATTAAGCCTTTAAAAATACCTAACCCGTTAACAAATTGACACTATTAAATATTTTTAAATACCCCCAAATTATCTCTAATAACAAAAATTCACAATATTAATTATCAAGTTAGTGTTCAAATTTTAAGTGACTCATACTACACACATATCTTAATTCCAAAGCTACTTTTCAAAAAAGTCATTGGCATTGCCAATAATTCTTTCAAGCTACTAAAGTTTCTCAGTACAGTTAGTTTAAATGTGCTTTAATTAATTGTCTTGTTGTCTTTTCTGAGAGAGATGTGGCAAAAACGTAACTACAGGCTGTTAATTTTTTCAGCAACTTGGGGAGTGACTGCTTTGCACAGAGTCAAATAATTTCTAACCTAAATAACACCATCACAAGCAAAGTGGCTCCCCATAAACACGAGGTGTATGATAAATAAGGACTAATGTTTTCCAAGGACCTTCGATGTGCCAGAAGTCGGCTAATCTGTTTTGCTTTGATTTTATTGAATCCTCATAACAACTCCTGGGAAAGGTTTGGTAACTTGACCATGAGCAACCATCTAGTAAGGGGCTATGTAAGAGACTTAACAAGGCAAATCAAACCACCACACTACACTCCCATCACTGCTTCTGAACTCAGCATGTGAAGATGCAAATATTGGAGTTCCATTGAAGGAAGGCATAATAGGAAGAGCTGAGCGAGTCTCAGAAGCTCCTACAGTAGAATGATTAACTGACTCAGGCTGGCTCCCACAATTCCACAATTATCATTCTTTTTTGAATTTAATTACTGTTCAGAGTCAGAAACATCAACTGTGGAAATACTATCCAAGCAGGGGATCTATCCATGAAAGCATCAGTGAGAGATTTCTACATTCTGCTCCAAGACACCTGGAAGGCTCACCTCTAAAGTCACATTCTTTCAAAATGGTTTGAAGAAAATGCAGATCTTAAGCATAGCAATTAATAGGTACAGTCACACATACTCCATCAAGCTGTTAAAGTAATCTACCTTGAACTTCCCTCTCAATTACTTAATGCTTGGGGTTCCCACAGCGCCTGGCTATCTCAAACTTGCTAACACAGAGAAATACGCTTATCGTAAATTCAAAACACTTCATCATCACACTTTACAGTACAAGATAGTGAGTTCTGACTCCGAATTTAGCTCATTCTCTGACAAGTCAGAGATGAATTCTTTAATGCCAAACTATTTATACAGCAATCATTCTTCCATTTTCCGCTATCTCAAAGATATAACCAAATGACAAAGTTCAAGTTCATTACCCAGAGACTCTGTTTGTCCAGCCAAAGCAAACAGAATTAGAATAAACCTTCTAAGTACCTAAAAATGCCAAGCAGTAAAGGTTCTGTATTCAGCTATTTGCAAGACCCTCTGTGAAGCCAGTGTTCTGTGATCCAAATGCAGATGTTCTATGAAAGAAAGGGAAAGCTAGGAAAAAAAAAAAAAAAAAAAAAAAAAAACCCAAAACTGACAAGGCTCCTGGAACTACTCAAAACATAGCATAAAGAGAGTCAAGGAAGGTTGGCTGGTTCCTTTGACTTAATATGAATCTTTGTTAAACAATCAGGAAACCACACCAGCAGGGGCTTGCTGTATAATCATTTGGTTCCTTTGGCTGACCGCAGAGGTTACATTTGAGACGTTCAGGTCATCAATATATTTACTGAGCCCTTGTGTTCCCAGCAATGTCCTAGGCACAACAGCATTGTTTTAGGCCTGGCCTATTTATGCTGTGATTTGTGGTTTATCTCTGATTCTGCAGTTTAGGAAATTTTATAGGAATGTTTAGAGATGCTTTCCCCATGTATCTAATTCCAAGAAACTGTGTATATATTCAACCAATTCATCATAGGAATATTAAGAAGTAAAATTTCATAAAGGGTTGGGTACTTAGAAACTGGGTATTGCTGGAGAAGGGTCTTGGAGGTCCAAACATTAAGTGTTTGGTTGCCAAATATTGGGAAAGTCTGGGAGACCCTTGGGCAGGGCTAAAGGTAGCTGGAATGGTAGGAGTTTGGGGTTACTTCTGGGAACTCAGAGCAATAGCTATCTGTGTGTAGCACAACCACTTCAACATTTTAATTAAATCAGGATTTATGACTAAATGGCATCTCAGAAGCCCAATGTTGTCTATTATAGACACACAAGTCCTAGCCATGCAGTCAGGCAACAATCTAGCTAAGCCATGTGCTACATACCAAGTCAATAAGATGTAGGCTTTAAACAAATAAAAACGGCAGGTTATCTCAACTTTTTCAAAAGTTTTTGTTTAAAACATAAGCAAATAGCTAATGTATGCAGGGAGAAAAAAACTTCAATTCGGTTCTGCCATATAATAAGCTTTTCTATTCTATATGTGATGATTGCTTTTTATGGCTACAAATACCTAATAATATTTAACTCTCTCAATCAAGTTTGATAGGTCTAAAGAGCTAAAGAAAGATTAGGTATCTAACAGATAATAGTAAAATCAAGATGGAAACTTGGTGTCAAGGATTTTATATAAAATATGAAATTATAATAGTTTCCTGAATAATTTGAATGACTGCAAATAAAATCTTTTCCAACTCTGGGAGTCCCTTTTCAGTTTTAATTCATGTATCCCACACTTGCTGCTACTCAGAGAGATTTCCATGGTGGGTTAAGGATTGAGCTAGTTGATGACTAATAAGTTAGGATTTCCCAAGGCTGAGCAGTGCTAAACATCATTAAAAAAACATTTTGTCACAATATATAATACATAGCATTTATAAAGAAAAAAAACTTATTATATTTCTTTAAGCAAATATCATTTTATCCTTTCTCTCCATCACAGTAACAGAGTTCTTACATAGCAGTAGCTATTCACTTTACCTTTTTCACTTTTATTATTGTTTTTTCCTCAAAGGCATTGGCCCTGGTTAGAAAATTTAAAATATTAAGCTCAAATTCCAACTCACAGAAGTAGCAAATCACCTTTACAAGGCACAGAAACACACATATGTGCTCACTAGAAAACACATGTGTGTGTTTCATTTTTGAGACGGCAATAAAAATCCTGGCTTCTAATATTGTCCAAAAATGTAAGAGAGCATAACTTAAACTCTCTTTAACATTGTTTGAATTCTGAAAAACACACTGAATTAAATAATGATATCATAGCTAAGACCAAATTGGAGTTTTCTAGAGTGTAGTCTACACCTGGTTTGGCCCACACAGTGTGTAGCCTTGACCCTACATACATTAACTAAAGCCACCTGTGCCCACTGCAGTAATCACTCACACCTGCTTCCATCGTGCCACTGCTCACTAAGATACCATTGAGAACATCTGCCTGCTTTAGATAAAGATTCTGTGCACAGCAAAACTAACATAACAAGCTTTTAAACTATTATTGCAAAAGAGAAGCTGTCAATATGGTAATTTTTGAGGCTCTCTGCCTAACTTTCATTAGGCTTATCCTGATTTCTTTTTAAGTCTTGGCAGGAGGCCCTGTGCCTATTTTCATAGCCAAAATATGAACATGCTTATAAATGGCCAAAAAGTATGAGGAATTCCTTCTTCTTTAAGTTTCCCATGCACAAAACAGGAAGCTCCACGTCAATGTCACCTGTTTAGAGTTTTTATCACTTTGAGCAAGCTCTATACACACTAACCTCACTGTTCTTTATCTCTTAAGTAAGAGACAGGAATTATTCTATCCAGATTTTTTAACATGCTAACTTTTCACCAAAATGAGTAATGAATTTTAAAATACAGAGACATAGCCAAATTATCAACTCTGAAATAAACAAATCAACACACTGGAATAATATTCTACTAGCAATTAGATAATCACAGGCTAAGGTGATCAATATTCATGATTCTTTTGTGAGTCACAGACATGGTTTTATCCATTCTTACTTGGTTTTGTTTATAAAGCCAGAAACAAAAAAAGGGGGGACCAGTTAATATGCTCATAAGATTTAGTAGTAAAAAATAGTTTAAATGATTTTACATTGGACACCATTACTGTTTCAAAAAAACTTCTCATGTTAGATAACAAAATATGTTATAGAGCCAATATCTACTGAACTCATATCGTGTGCCAGATTTTGCATTGTTTGTTTTTTTAAGTAATATTTATTCCTAACAACCCACTATTTATTTACCATAATTATCTTCATTTTACATAAGTGGGAAGGCTTAGCTAAATTTGTTTTCCTAAGGGCAAAACTGTATCTATGGAAACCCAAATGTCTCCCTAAAATCTCTTGCTCTCTCTTCAGACTTGAACTTGGAGGGAATTCAGGTGATAAACTATGTCCATGGATAGACTTAGAGAATCAGACAATAATTTCATTATTATATCCCACTTGATTTGTGCAAAGAAAAACGTGATTAAAGTTTCACATTCTCTCTCTCTTGCTAAATCAGGTATTAGTAACAGTCCAGTATTTACAGAGTGTTTATTTTGTTCTAAATCCTTCACATGATTTAATAAATTCTCAAAGCAACCCTGTAAGATGGGTATTAGCATCACATTATTTTATAGGTGAGGATACGTGAAGACATTAGTAACTTAACACAGGTAGAAAATTTGGGCTCCTAATGAAGAAAGTGTTGGAGGCACACACTATGACCTTTGTGCTATATTTTCTCTACCTCTGAAAACAAAAGATAACTTCAAAGTAAAGAGAATGGGTGATGTGCTGAGAAGCAACAAATGGGATCTCCTAACCTAAAATATACACATTGTACTCAAGCTCTCCTTGTGGTTCCAAATTCAGGGTTCCTATTGTTTACAAAGTGGAAGGCAACTTGGCAGGTCAACAGTAAGCCCACTTACTGAGTCGTTCATTCAAAACAGGTTAAAAGACCAAAAAATAAGCTCAGTTCTGAAAGGTAAACAATAACCTACCAAAATGTGATTTTCAAACAGTAGAAAACTAGAGTCTATTTACATTTCATGAAAGAAATGGAAGTAATTCATTCACAAGATGAAATAGAGCCAAACAGACACTTTCCTTATCTTCTCACACACATACCTACATGCAAACACATTCCTACACACAAATACACACACCTACACGCAAAAACATGCACCAGAGCCTGTGAAAAGCAAAGATATAATAGACATGCTGCCACGACCAACCTTGTAACATTTCATACCAAAAGCTATAATTATATTTTCTAATTGCATCCTGGGGAAAAGAAATGCCAATCAGAACAGAAAACATAATAACTACTCAGAAACAGTGCATCAGGATTCTTAGAATATAGAAAATGCATACGAAACACTATTATCCTCAGGCACAGCCAGAAGATGTCAGACAATCAATTTATATAACATGCCAGCTTAATAAAATATGCATATAAAATTTATGAATGCAGTAATATTCCTTTTTATCACAAGTTATTAATGGTCAATTTAATGAACATCTACAGCTGGAACGCTTTGGTTTGGTATGATATTTTAATCATTTTAGCCATGGATTTAAATGCAGTTCATTTTATAACCATCAGCTATTCATGACAAGAAATGCTTCATATAAGTACTGAAATATTTAGGATAGGTTACTTATTTTATCTTTATGCTGAAATGTCCCATCACAATAATATTTGCTTTCACATTTATCCTGGAATACAAAAGTTTGCTTAAAATTGCATTACATGCTCAGTTAAAATCTTCCATTACCTTTCCAATAAAGAACTGTCTAAAAATGTTTACACACAACAACCTTGCTCAAAGCTATTATCTTCCACAAAGTATCTAGTTGGAATATAAACATCTCAGAGATAAATGCTTTTGAAAATTAATGTGTTATATTCCCAAAAGTCTCTAACTTACTTCCATTCACTGGTTCACAAATTTTTTAAAAAACTTAATCTGTTCAAGTCTACTTTCCCAATGAATCGTGGGGTAAAATGAAAGCTTACCATATGATGCACACGTGGAGGGAATAGGTAACATCTAAAAAGCAAGAGCAGATATATGGGAATGTAAATATTCAGCATTTAAAATATTGTTCTCTTTTCCTGGTCACAAATAATAATTGAGTGTTTCTCACAATTCAACACCAGAAACTTGGTGTCAAAAATCACAGGTATACTTGGGAGTCTTCTCAAAGATTTAAGTATCTAGCAAAAAGTTAAGAAATCGAGGCCATAAATACTTCTTATGGTGCAAGAATTGGTTCGATAAACTAGTAAGTACACATAATCACCAATAAAAAAAGAATGATGCTAATTTTTAGTTAGACTGTCTACAATTTTATAGGAAGTTAATGGTGAGAAATTAGGTGAGCCTTGTAAACAAGAGATTTAGAGTGTCCACATGTCTTTATTCTGTCAATTAATCTGCGCTTGCTTTGGAGGAATAATTCCTGTTCTTAAAATCTAATTATCTAACACAAGATACAGTATACAAATGAAGTCAGACAATTAAGTTCAGAAACTCATCCTAAAAAAAGTGCTGCATACTTCATTGCTGAATATCACCATGGTCACCTTTGAAGTACTCCCTTTGAGAAGCTATGCACTGCTACCAGTGTCAGTCTACCCTTCTAGAATGAGTGATGAACTTAATTGTCAGACCTGCTACAACAACAACTCTGATGGCCATTCTAGAAAAAGAGTTCCAAAACTGCTTTGCAGGGTGTATTAGGCACAGGCATGAGCACATGGCTTCTCAATGGGACTACTCTGAAGGGTGACTGTAGTGCTATTCAGCAAATGGGTTCTCTAGCACTTTTTCTAGGATGAGTTTGAGAACTTAATTGCCTAACCTCATATGCACACAATTGTAAAACATGGTAGAATGGTAAGTGCCAAGGAGAAAACTGAAGAGAGAATTCAGAGAAAATGGCTGGTACTTACAGAGAAGAGGATAAAAGAAGGTTTTATTTTTTAAAAAAGCTGAAATTTAGAGTAATAAAAGAAATAAGGATTTTGTGGGGAGAAGAAAACAATATGAAATTGACATAAGAACAGTAGACACAAGGACAAAACAACCTACACTGTAGGTTTTAAGTTCAAAATAGTGACTCTCAACAGTGCATAAATCTGTGGATGGCATTCTCCAAACACTTCTAATAAGATCTGCAGATATCCAAGAAGATCATTACTCATTAAATTTCATTTTAAGCTTCCTGAATCTGGCTAAATTTTCTCATCTTATCAGATAAGCCAATATACACTTAGACTGTAAGATTAAAGCAATGAACTTGTGAAGAGAATCAGCCAAATCAAATTACCAACAAGTAATAGTCCCACTATTGGGGAGTCTCTAAGCTGCAATGTCAATTTTAAAGAAGTGAGCTTACATTTGCATTTTAATTAGGTCATACCTTCAACATCATATTAACTAGTTTAATGCTTTATTTTATTGCCATTTCCACAATGGCACTTTCAGAGATGGACATAAAGAAAAAAAACCTCTACTTTTGACAACTCACAAATATTGAACTTTAAGTTCAATACTTGGAGCAACACTGAGCAGAAAATTCAATATTTGGAACAATGTTGAGAACAGAGATATGACTGTGTCTAAAGTTCTAAATATTTAGAATAATTAGATTTCAAAAATATTCCCTGGGCAAATTATTAGATTCTTATTTAAGAGCATAATAGTGTGTTGGGTGAAACATAAAATTTCACATTCCTATGATTCACCAGAAGCAAAGCATGGGTAGGTCTCTTAAAAAAAAAAAAAGTTTTTGTTAAGAATTGCTATTAGAATTGAGACATGCTTTATATTGTTTTTTAGGGGAAGTTCACAACCTACAAAATTTCTCCCTCCCTAATTTCAAAAGATATATACTCAAATGCATTTAAAAAATTGTAATAATGTTCACATAAAATAGAATCCATCAATTTAGCCACTTTAAATTATAAAATTCAGTGGCATTTACTATAGTCACAGTGTTGTACAGCCTTCACCACTTTTTGTTTTCACAAAGTTTTCATCATCCCCCCTCCCAAAAATACCTATACCCATTAACCAGCCAACCCCCATTCCTCATTCTCCCCATCCCCACTTCTGCCAACCAGCAATCTTCTACCTCCATGAATTTCCCTGTTCTAGATATTTCATATGCATAAAAGATTATATGGTTTTTAGGGTATGGTTCTTTCACTAGAATAATATTTCAAATGCATTTTAATTAACAATACTCTCGAAGAAACAATGGTCAGGTCCTTCATTTCCAAATTGTTTTCTATTTTTCTTTCCTCAAAATTATTTCAAAAAGCTTACAAGGCTTTGTGCTTCTTGTTTGATATGAGTCTCTAACTCCCTAATTTTTCTGAACTAAAAAGCCAGTGACAAATATTCATTCAAATTAAAAAGCCAAGCCCAAATATGACATCATAACTTAATTCTATAAAAGTATATGAGATGACAATTTAAAAAATGGAGATCTACATTATGTTCATACCTGGGAAGACCCAGTAGCACCAAAATGTCAAATTTTCATAAATTAATCTAGTCCTTTAAAAAATGTTAACCATTTTTTCCACAGAACTTGAGATGAAAAAATACACTTAACAGGGTTAAGAGTATAGAATAGCCAACAACAACAACAACAAAATGTGATGAAAAGGGAGGAAACCCTTATAGACGTAAAGATACCCTTAAATCATATTAATCAAAGGACTGTGTAATGAAAGCTCACAGATCAGTTAAATTGGGTGGACAGGCAAGAAACAGAATCACATATACATCAAGACCACTGGGAAAGGATGCACCGGGAACACTGGTTTTTTTGTATGAAGAAAAGTAGATTCATAATTTGTACCACATATAAAAAGTATCCAGACCAGGTGCAAGGACTCATGACTATAATCCTAGTATTTTGGAGGCTGAGCTGGGAGGATCACTTGAAGCCAAGAGTCTAAGACAAGACTAGGTAAGAGTGAAACCCCATCTCTGCAAAAAAAAAATAAAAAATTAGTTGGGCATGGTAGTGCATGCCTGTAGTCCTAGCAAGTAGGAAGGTTGAGGAACACGAGCCCAGGAGTTTGAGGTTGCAGTGAGCTATGACACCACCACTGCACTTCAGCTTGGGTGACAGAGTGAGACTCTCCCTAAAAAAAATAAAATAAAACAAACAAAAACAAACACCCCCATCCCGAGTATATCAAGGTATATACCGTATATACTTGAGTATAAGCCGAGTTTTTTCGGCACAAAATTTGTGCCAAGTTCGGGTTTTTCGGCACCCGAAAAAACTCGGCTTATACTCGAGTACATACGGTATGTAAAAATAAAATAATAGTTTAGAAGAAAGTTAAAGGAAAGTACAATTAGGGTCTCAGGATTGGGAAACTTTTTGTAAGCTAGATTCAAAGTGCATAGTCCAAAAAGGAAGCTAAAGTTTAGCTCATATTAGAATTAAAATTTTTGAGCATCAAAAGGCATATATACACATACACAAACTCGAAACCATTAAAATTCCCAACCCATAAATCAAAAAAAATGTGTCTTGAAATGGCTATAATTACAAAGCAATTGAGTCTATTAAATACAAAAACATAAATCAGTGGTAAACTAAACAATGACCCAGTGGTAAAAAAAAGCAAAGAATATAGGTAAGTGACAAAAAGGGACATCTGAAAAATAAAAATGTGTTTTACTCCACTAGATAATGGAGAAATGAAGACAAAGATGAGGCACGATTTTATACCTACTGGAGCAGCAAATACTTAAAAAGTGTGTAATACAAGTTTTTGATGAGGATACAGAAAAGAGGAATTTCCACCCATTGCTGTAGAGTATAAATTGATGTAACCAACTAGTTGGGATGATAAAATAGCTCTTGGAAAACTAAAGAAATGCACACCTTCCAACATGGGAATTCCACTGCTAGGTATATTCTATAGAGAGACTTGTCAAAATAGTAGGCAACATATAAAAGGATATTTTACACTGTCTTAATATATATAAATTAGAAACGACCTTGAAAGGGGGAATTGGAAATTTCTCTTATGTTCAGAGATTAGACTAAAATAAAGGAGGTAAAATGAAAGAATTAGAACTTCATTTACCAATGTAGCTGTATTACAAAAAACAATACTGAGTTAAGTTAAGGAAATTGATTATGTACAGTAGGACACTGCCATGAAAACATTCAGCACACATTAAAACACTATTTGTTTTGTGGGATGCAGACACTTATAAAGAACATGCAAACTTAAGCAGGTAGGAAACACACCGACAGATGAGTGAATACGCCTAATGTTCTCAAAAGGAGGTGACTTTGCCTCCCATGGACATTTGACATGTGGAGATCCTCTTCCTTATCACAATAGGAGACTGTGTGTTGAACACCCCACAGTGCACAGAACAGCCCCACGAGAAAGCCCTGTTTAGGCCAAAACTTCAGTGGTGCTGTGGCTGAAAAATCCAGCTGCAAAAATAGGAGAATAATGAGAAGAAAAATTGGGAAGATGAAGTATAACTTTTTAAGAAAAGATCTGAAGTATATACAAAGATATGTTAAATCATTTGTTATGTAAAACATTTTTTACATTGAAATCTCTTCGACAAATTAAAAAAAATTAATCCTTCTATAAATAAACAACTTCTAAACTTGATGAATGCTTATGCAATTCTTTTAAGACATGTTTCTGGAAATCTATTTCTGGAAAGAACAATATTCTCACACTTATGATCAAATTTTCTTTGCACTTTTTTTTTGGTGGTCGGGGGTGGGGGGAGAGTGTTCTATGCAGAGCTATGAAGGTAAGACGACTGTGGAGCTAAGTAGGATTTATTCACCATCATAGTTTCAGGGCAGAATACTCAAAAAACAGTCCAGAGAAAGCTGATTTATTCCTTTCCTAAGCTGATGGTCTAGAAAAGTGAATCTGGGCGTACATGCCCTTGTGCTTCCAAATAGATGACTTCTGATGCCAACTTCTCCCAGCCTCATGGAGTCCAGGAGTTCCTTCACACTGCTTTGAGATCAACCAGTACACAATCTTATTTTTTCATTTGCAGAGGTTGGCAAACTTTTTCTATAAAGAGCCAAAGAGTAAATATTTTAGGCTTTATAGGCCATATGGTCTCTGTCACAGCTATTCAGCTATGTCACTATAACACAGAAACAACAAGAGACAATACATAAAAGAGTGTGGCTGTATTCCAATAAAACTTTAGTTGCAAGAGCAATCAAAGGGCAGGCAGGCTTTGGCTCCAAGCCATGGTTTGTCAACACCAGGAGGATCAGCAAAAATGACACCATTTTAAATGCTATTCAAAATTTAAGGCATCTCCTCAAATCTTCTTTGGAAGTATAGTTTTATGTGTATTTTAATAAGTATAGAAACTTTATACAATTAAAAAGTACATATAAATGAAACAACTCAATAAATGATAAAATATTCATTTTTTAGATTTACACTATACCAACTTCTTTCTGGAGGTATGTTACACCATTTGATTTACTAAACTGCTAAGTATAATTAATTTCATTTGTTTATTCTATTAATGATTCTTTGTAGTAAAATAAATACATATATCTTATCTTCAATTCAACTAAACCGAATGACAAGGATGGTGAAATGGTACTCCCTACACTAATAATAGCTTTCTATTAGATTTGCTATTTCACCTGAATAATTCCTTATAATCATGAATAATGATGTTATTCGACAACCTAATGATATCATGGTATGTAACTTCAATCCATCTGTCTTTGTCAAGAAGGTCAAATATTTGTACTCCCATGTGTTAGGCAAAGTTGAAATTAAACAGTATCATGAGCCTTAATTCTCCCTGCAAATGAAATCAACGAATACCATCCTATCAGATTCTAGAACCTGTATAATACAAATCTACTTCAAAGATATTCAGTTTCTACACATTTTTAAACAAAGTCTAGGCTCAACTAAAATAAATGAATAAATAAAAGAAAAAGAAAATAAAAAGGAGTTAAACTCAAAGAAAAAGCCCCCAAATTATGTAAGGATATTCTTACTCAGTTGTTTTGGAAACATACTCTACCACAGAGATTTATAAATTTCAAAATATTCCAGGACTTTTCATACTACACAGAGACCTGAAATATTTCACATGATATTTTGAAATTGGTGTTAAAGGTAAGAATAAAATAGTAGCATGCTAGATCTGAACCATGGTACCAGTGAAGAAATGCTCTATAGGGTTTGCCTTGCATAAAGATTCCACGAATAACTTATGGAAATCAATGCCAAGTGGCTGGAAATACCCTGCTCACTGTTTGTACAGGGCTAGTACAGAACCAGGGCCCTTAGGATAAGGGCATGGTCACATCAGCAAGGTATAATGTGGGGACACCACATAACTTTGCAGCAAAAGATTTTTTTGATACATAAAAAAATCATCTCCTGTTTTTCTTCCTTCTATCTTCTGCTCTCTTCCTTAGATTTCTCACTGCATTAAAATGAAGCCCATAGAAGGCCTTATTAATCTGGTTTCAGGCTCCTGGCATCTTCCTACCCTTTACCATGTTTCATCCCCACAGGCTTTTCTTTATATTTTTCAACATGATTGAGCATGTAAACTTGTTCCTGCCCCAGAGCCTTTGGTCTTGAATTCTCTGCCTCTTCTCCTTCATTGGGCTGGTCCATCCTTGTTAATTAGACCTCAGATCACATGTCACCAGCAAAGAGAAGGCTTCTGTACCACTCTGTCTCAAGTAAGCTCTCACTCTCAACCATCTCCTCTTTTTATTTTATTCAAAATCTAAAATTATGTAAACATTGTGACTATGGTTTCATGTTTATATGTTTAGTTTTTTATTTTCAAACTCTGCACACAGGATTAAAAGTAAAATCTGTATCTGACTATTCACAATTATATGCCCAGGACCTGGCATAGAGTAGAAAGTAAGCATTAAATCATAAATTAACATATTAATTCATCCACAATAGATAACTATGTATCTAATTCAAGGTCAGTGGCCCTGGAACCAAACTGGCTTGACAATTGTTTTTATAAATAAAGTTTTTATTTATTTATTATTAAATCATAGCTGTGTACATTAATGCGATCATTGGGCACCATACACTGGTTTTATATACTATTTGACATATTTTCATCACACTGGTTAACATAGCCTTCCTAGCATTTTCTTAGTTATTGTGTTAAGAGATTTATATTCTACATTTAGTAAGTTTCACATGTACCCTTGTAAGATGCACCATAGGTGTGATCCCACCAATTACTCTCCCTCCACCCATTCTCCTCATCCCCTTCTTCTCCCCCTCCCCACATTCTTAGGTTGTAGCTTTCATATGAAAGCCATAAATTACTTCTACACTGCTGGTGGGAATGCAAATTAATACATTCCTTTTGGAAAGATGTTTGGAGAACACTTAGAGATCTAAAAATAGACCTGCCATTCAATCCTATAGTTCCTCTACTAGGTATATACCCAGAAGACCAAAAATCACGTTATAACAAAGATATTTGTGCCAGAAGGTTTATTGCAGCCCAATTCATAATTCCTAAGTCATGGAAAAAGCCCCAGTGTCCATCAATCCACGAATGTTAATAAATTGTGGTATATGTACACCATAGAATATTATGCAGCCTTAAGAAAAGATGGAGACTTTACCTCTTTCATGTTTACATGGATGGAGCTGGAACATATTCTTAGTAAAGTATCTCAAGAATGGAAGAAAAGTATCCAATGTACTCAGCCCTACTATGAAACGAATTTTCATTTCATAGTAGGGCTGAGTACATTGGATACCCAGTTATACCCAGATACCCAGTTAAAACCTAAGAATATGGAGAGGGGGGAGAGGGATGGAAGGGAGAGGGGAGGATGGGTGGAGGGAGGGTGATTGGTGGGATCACACCTAGGTGCATCTTACAAGGGTACATGCAAAACTTACCAAATGTAGAATATAAATGTCTTAACACAATAACTAAGAAAATGTCAGGAAGGGTATGATAACCAGTGTGATGAAAATATGTCAAATGGTCTATAAAACCAGTGTATGGTGCCCTATGATCGCATTAATGTACACAGCTATGATTTAATAAAAAATAAATAAATAAATAAAATGAATTGCTGAGCAGAACTTTATAACTTTTTGTCCACTCATGCCTTTCCTTTTGAGATTTTTCCCAGGACCAACAAAACTTCCTTGCCACCCAGAGATAACTACAGCACTTTACACCACCTGATTGTCCAGAGAAAGGCAAGACAAGAGATATCCACCCCAGATTGTGCCCAAGGGCCCCAGATTGTGCCCAAGGGCCACTGAGCCTGTGCACAAAGCTAAAAGAATGCGCAATGTTAACCCCTACCTCATTATAGTACTACAATTTTTGCCCCAAAGAGGGAGTTATCCACTATTTGTTGGTCATGAAATATATGTACCAGCATGATTCTTCATTGCAGTATTTTTTTCTTTTCTTTTTTTTTTTTTTTTTTGAGACAGCGTCTCACTTTGTCGCCCTCTGTAGAGTGCTATGGCACATAGCTCACAGCAACCTCAATCTCTTGGGCTCAATTCTTGCCTTAGCCTCCCGAGTAGCTGGGACTACAGGTGCCCACCACAATACCCGGCTATCTTTAGAGGCGGGGCTTGATCTTGCTCAGGTTAGTCTCAAACCCGTGAGTTCAGGCAATCCACCCTCCTTGGGCTCTCAGAGTGCTAGGATTACAGGCATGAGCCACTACCCCTGGCCTCATTGCATTTATATGCCCTATACTCTTCCCCAAACCCAGTGTAATGGGGTTCACTCTCCTCATGCATTATTCATTTTCATCTCTATAAAACACCCTGACCCTGTTGATGGGGGAGGTGGATTTGAGGTTGTCTGTGCTTCCCCCTCCCAGTTGATGCATCCTCTGAAATAAATCCTCCCCTCCTTGATAATCTTGTTTTCTCAGTAACCGGCTATCTGTGCAGCAAACAACATGAGTTGCATTTGTGATTCATTAACACAAGTAAAAAACATAAAAGGCTATAAGAATATGTAAGTGATTATTTATCTGATGTTAGAGTGGGAAGACCTTTGATGTATATTTATTTGAGTAGTTAATATATAGTAAGCAACTCAACAGGTACCAACATGTGTCACTGGGAATTAGATTTCTTTTTTTTGTTGTTTGTTTGCAGTTTTTGGCCAGGGCTGGGTTTGAACCCACCACCTCCGCAATATGGGGCCTGCGCCCTACTCCTTTGAGCCACAGGCACCACCCTGGGAATTACATTTCTAATCCCCCACCTCGAACTCTCTGCAATACCTCCATAATCTCTGACCCACAGGACAATAATAACTATTGCCATTTTTGTGTATTATTTTAGAAGCAGTACATATATTTGTTTAAATAGAAAAGAACATTGCATATGCTGTTTTATGTCTTAACCTTTTTAACATGACACTCTACCATTTTTTAAGTTAGTATATGTAGATCTGCTTCTTTCTTTTTAAAATATAGTTTAATATATTTTAATAGCAAACCTACAGGGATAGCACAGAAGATAAATAATACGAAAAACATTTATTTACATGTAGGGCAACTTGGTCAGAAAAGTGTTATGAATGAATGAAATCTGTATGATAAAAATGTTACAAACACTACTTACTTGTCATCCGTGAGAAATTTATTTGTTTTAAAAAATTTAGGGGTGGCACCTGTGGCTCAGTGAGTAAGGCGCTGGCCCCATATACTGAGGGTGGTGGGTTCAAACTGCAACAACAAAAAAATAGCCAGGTGCCTGTAGTCCCAGCTACTCGGGAGGCTGAGGCAAGAGACTCGGCTAAGCCCAGGAGTTAGAGGTTGCTGTGAGCTGTGTGACTCCACAGAACTCTACCGATGGCGATAGAATGAGACTCTGTCTCTAAAAAGAAAACAAAAAAAAAATTAAATGCTGGAATTGTCCAGAACATTTTGACAGATTGGTTTATAATTGTTATAAAATTAAATGGTTGAAACTTACTCATTGAAACATTCTGATTTGCATTATGCTTTGTGTCACCACATTTATATTAAACATTCACACACAAATAAGAATGGAAAAACTGCCAATACCCAATTTCTGTCCCCTTTTTCATTATGGCCAATCATATACTTAGGTATGATTTGATCCCATGGGAAAAATATTGACTATTCAGAACTACCAATAACAGGAAGAAGATAACTTTTTTTGGAATGAAGTATTTCCCATTATAATGTATGCTAAAGTACATTCTTCAGGAATGTTGGGTGCTAGCTGGATGTCTTTTGACATAATTTGTACAGTTTGCCGTGGATAACATACAGGATGGTGTCTTAACAGGGTCTCACTTGCCTCCTGCAAAGTACTAGTTGCTGCTGTCTGGAAGCACGTTTTTGAAGTCCTGAGCAATCTCGGGCACCAGACACTGGAAGAGAGGTTTTTGAATTTGAAGCTCAGTGGACTTTTTTGGTAACACCCAAATTCACCAAGTGTCACGATGCGGGGCTTGCGACCACGATGTTTCTTCGCCGTTCCAGTAGAGGGCGCGCTCTCGACAGAGGTTTTTGTAACCAGTTGCTTCCTGCAGCGCTTTACCTAAGGTATATTTACAGGCTGTGGACTTGGTTAAGAGTTACCTGATTTCCTTACTGCCTCCTCCTTCTTCAGGAGCTCAGCCAGCTTGAGATGGAGCCAAAGACCATTGCTGCCTTCTTGCTTTTTAGCAGCATGGTACTTTACTGAAGGGCTGTATCACAATTTATTTACTCAGTGTCCTGTTTAGCTTGTTTCCAGTCTTTCTTTGCCACCAAAACAATGCTGTAGTGTATATTCTTATGTGTGTGTGTGTGTAATATTATCTATTGCTTTCTTAAACAAATTCCTATAGGTAAAACAGTTGATGAAAGAGTACTTTAAATTTTGACAAATATTATACAATTATTTCCCACAGGCTTGTATCAATTTACGCACCCACCGAAAGTTTCTGCAGCTGCCTGTTTTCCCATACCCTCTACCACACGGTATGTTGCCATATCAGATCTTTGTTTTGTTTGTTTTGTTTTGTTATTTTCTTTTAAAAAGACAGAGTCTCACTTTGTCGCCCTCCGTAGAGTACTGTGGTGTCACAGCTCACAGCAACCTCCAGCTCCTGGGCTTAGGGGATTCTCTTGCCTCAGCCTCCTGAGTAGCAGGGATTACAGATGCCCGCCAGAATGCCTGGCTATTTTTTTTGTTGCAGTTTGGCCAGAGCCAGGTTTGAACCTGCCACCCTCGGTATATGGGGCCGCTGCCCTATCTCATCAGATCTTTATCAGTCTGATAAATGATATCAAGTTGAAGATTTCATTTATTGTGATACTGTATGTTTAAATGCCATCTGTGTTTCCTTTGCTGTGAATTGTCCATGTTCATCTACTTTTATTGGGTTTTGCTGTGTTTCCTAATAATTAATTTCTTTCCTTTCTTCTTCTGTCTCTCTTTTTGAGACACAGTTTTGCTTTGTTTCCCCAGGCAAGAGTGCAATGCATCATCATAGCTCAGAGCAGCCTCAAACTCCTGGGCTCATGTGGTCCTCTTGCCTCAGCCTCCCAAGTAGCTGGGACTACAGGCATCTGACACCACAACACCTGGCTAATTTTTATATTTTTTTGTGGATATGGGGTCTCACTATGTTGCCCAGGCTACCCTCAAATTCCTGGCCTCAAGCAATCTTCCTGCATAAGCCTCCCCAAATGCTGGGATTACAGATGTGAACCAGCATGACTGGCCAAGTTTGTTAATAATGTCTTAATAATTTGTAAAAGATATAAAGATTATATAGTCCATGACTTCATGGTATTTCTGCCATGTTTAATATTGGCATTTTACATACTCAAACTTACTATTTTTTTAATGGGTTTTGGATTGAAGGCCATGACAAGAAAAACACACACATACATTTACATATATATATGCATCATAAACACAAATAAATTTGTCTCTTTTTAAAGCCATTTTTAAATTTCATTTTTTATATTTAAATTGTTCTTATTTAGAATGTGTTTATATAAAGAAAGAAGTCAAAATTTTTTTTCTGCATAGTTACATGATCCTAACACTATTGAAAAATTCATCATTCTCCTTGCTTTAAAATGTCATATTTATCAGGAATTAAATTGAGGATTGTTTAAACTAAAAATAATGAAAGAGGTTATAATGTAAAATATCAATGGATTTAAATACCTAGAAACTTAAATTTTCTATATGTGAAAATGTGGTTTAAATAAATTTAAAAAGTTAAGAATGATGCAAACTTTTTTTTGCAAACCAAGACAAAGAGCTAGATATTTAACATACAAAGAACTCATACAAATTGATCAAAATCAGTAATTGAATGGAAAAATAAAGCCTATGATGAAAGAATTCACTGACATAAAGGCTAACAGAGGAACAAAACTAAAATTTTACTACTAAATAAAGAGAAAGAAAAACTTCTTTGGGTTAATGTTGTTTCCGAAATGATAATATTGCTGAAGAAGATACAGTGAGGCAAATATATTACTGATAGAGTTCATTTTGGAAAAGCAATTTAGCAATGTTCATAAAACACTTTTAAAATAATACTCTTCCTGGGTCTAAAATTTTATTTTTGGGACTCTATATTATTGAAAAAATCAGAGTTATTAACTTGTGGAGTAGGATAATATGATATTTATTTACCTTGAGCAACTCAATGTCCACCAAAACAAAGTTGCTTAAAATAAGAGATACATAAGGAGCTGACTTCTGCTGGCTCAGGAGAGCTGATGATGTGCATTCTTCCCAATGCTGTGCTCAGTGAGGTTACATTGGTATTTTAAAATTGACCATGATGGAAGCATTTACACCACTGAAATTGGCAAAAGCTACAAATAGGGGTCCCTCAACCCCCCACCTAGAGAGACTATTGTGAAATGTTTACCAGCATGCTACTGCTTGATGCTATATGATATCCGTATGATAGACCATTATGAGTACTATAAAGTAATTATTTTATGAAAAACCACAAAATGAAACTGAATAAACCCTGTAATCCTAATCCTACTACATGTAGACATATCATTTGTTTTTTATTTTTCACTTGGAAATAACTATAAAAAGAATCCATTAAAGACATAACAGATTTTGTTTCTAGGTAGGGATATATATGATCAATATTAATTTTTGTAATTTCCAAATATATGTATTTTATAATCAGAAAAAAATTAAAAAATCAAGCTGTCTCTTGGGGATGTATATAAATCGTGCTTTTGTTGAACTGGTGCTAATGATTATTTAGGATATTGGCAGAAATTGGGACTGGGGAAGAAGACAAGGGCAAGTTCATTACAGAGTTGCAAACAAATGGGCTTTTGTTTTTCCTTGGATGTCTCTATTATCTGTCCCACACTGTGATAGATGTACTGATACAGATTTAGAATGTGTATTGTATATAGTTGGAAGCTTAACATTTTACCCTGTTTGAAAAATTGGACTAGCTATTACCACTTTTTAGAAGAGTAACTTTATAATCACTTCTGACAAGTTATGAAAAACTTCTGTTGGTTTGATTGTTATTGTAGTAAATCTTCATTTAATTTTGGAAGAATTGATGACTTTTCCTTATTGAGTCTTTCCATTCAGGATCATGTTCTTTCAATTTTCTTAAATCTTTTTTTATAGCCCACAGTAAAGTTTTATATTTTTCTTCATATGGATTCTTTCATTATCTTTTGAGAGTCATTCTCAGAGATTTTATGTTTTTTATTGTTTTTAAGGAAGGACTCTTTTTCTGTTTTTCCCTCTCATCTGTTATTGCTGATATAAAAAAAAAGCTATTGACTTTATCATGTTTATCATGTATTTGGCCATATTATTGAACTCTCATTATTTTTTAATAGCTTTTCAGATGATTCTCTTGAGTTTTCTTGATATATTATACTGTCTGAAAATAACATAAACTCATGTCTTTCTCCAGCAATTGTATCGCTTATTTCTACTTTATACGGAATTGTATTGGATGGAAATTCAATGTGAACTAATAAAAATAGCCTCTGGCAGCCTTTTCTTGTCCCAGTTTAATAACAATATCTTGATACTTCACCATGAAATGTGAGATTAAGTTTGATGTTCTGTGGGCAGTGCCTATGGCTTAAGGAGTAGGGCGCTGGCCCCATAGACCAGACGTGGTGGGTTCAAACCCACTCCTGGCCAAAGACTGCAAAAAAAAACAAAGTTTGATGTTCTAGTTTTCCTAATTTTCTAAAATAGTTTGTAAATTTAAATTGAGAATGAATATTACATTAGATCAATTGTCCTTATGGCATTTGTTAAGACCATTTGCTTTTATAAATGCAATTTATTATATTATTATTTTATCTACTATTAAACCATTTGCCTTCCAAATTTCTCTACTTGGTCCTGGAGAACACCGTTACAAATGAATTTGATTTTTGGCTTGCCAATATTTATTTGTTTTTTCATTTATATTTTATGTAAATGAGACGAGTGTGTGTTCAAACACACCTTGTGTACCTATTGTAAGATTCTAGGACCTACGGAGACTTTACTTGTAGCGTGACCTGAGACACGAATGAGCAGAAGCTTTGCTGTAGGTGTAAAACTCGCTCCTGTAATTATTAAGTCAAGAAACAGACTATACACTCTGACATGGCGTATAGCAAAGTTTTTTATTCCAAGTTCAGGTTTTATACTTTTTCAGTCAGGTACACACTTAATCCCTTAACCATTGGTTTCCTCATTTTCTTACATATCAATACAATCACTTTTGTAGTAAATCTCTCCTATTTTCTTGACAATGACTAATTTCCGAGCAGGACACAAAGACGGAAGTAGCCACAGGGGAACAATATCCTCAAGCATTCACTCAGTCTACCCAGTATGAAGTAATGACTGTGTCCTTTCTTCAGGGCAGAATATTTATAGACCTCTGACTATATGTTGTTAACATATGTCAACCCTCTGGCCCGTGTCTCTGAGGAAGGGCTGCACGCCCTTGGATCTCAGGCTTAACGGGGTATACTGCTTCAGAGAAAAGGCCTAAGGAATTTTCCAAAAAAGCCTATCTCTGTGAGTAACCCAGGGGGGTCCAGATTTCTTAAGCCTCTGGAAGAAAAGTAAGTCATTTTGAACTCACACTGAATTTACTTCATGTGCTTGATGTAAGATATGTTTATTTTAAAGTATTATCCTACATTACTTCTTTTCTGTTTACATGGATAGAGCTGGAACATATTCTTGTTAGTAAAGTATCTCAAGAATGGAAGAAAAAGTACCCAAGGTACTCAGTACTATTATGAAACCAGTTTATAATCACTCACACTTTCATATGAAAGATCAAACACAACTATATCCCAGGATGAAGGAGGGAAGAGGAGGGGGAAGGGAGGGGAGAGGAGAGGTTGGATGGAGGGAGGGAAAATGGTGGGACCACATCTATGGTGCATATTGCAAGGGTACATGTTGGATCTATTAAGTGTAGAGTGTTATACAATAATTAAGTAAGTGCGGTGAAGGCTATGTTAACCAGTTTGATGTAAGCATTCCAAATTGTATATAAAATCAGCACATTGTACCCCATAAATGCATTAATGTATACAGTTATGATTTTTTTTAAAGATTACATTTGGACATTTTCTTTTATTTATTTACTTGTTGCAGTTTTTGGCAGGGACCGGGTTTGAACCCACCACCTCCAGTATATGGGACCGGTGCCCTACTCCTTGACCCACAGGCGCCGCCCTACAGTTATGATTTAATAGGAAAAAAAAGATTGTAGAGCCTAAGATGAAACTATAAATAGAGGCACCGGACTAAGAGTATAAATAGAGGCTCACATATCATAGCTCTAAACATTTGAAAGTTGTAAACCAAACTAATGAGCCAGTAAGTCACTTGTATTTTATCTTACCCTCTTTAATATTAAAAAATATTCTCTAGCTGTCATGAGCAACTGTTTTGTAAGTACTGTGTTAATTTGTAAGGCGCTCCAGAAGCACAAATTGTAACATATAAAGAAGTAGCAAAATCAATGTGTGTACTCCTGAAAAAATGATACATCATTTGTTGTATCTATTGTGTTCTTGCTGGGGACAGGAAGGATTTGGGAAGTCTCTGTATTTGTCTCTCCTCCTGCTCAAGCATTTAGTCCTCCCCATATTCAGAAGCAGGATCTGTCTCCAAAATCAACGGAGACATCATCCGCAATCCTTCCCAGCATCTGGAAATACTTATCTTCTGTTTTGAAGACCTGGGAAAGAGCGTGGAGAATCATTTCTGTTTCCATGGGGCCTGAACAGTGTTAGTCATGAAAGGGGCTGTTTAGGGTTGACTGGCTGGCCCTGCACACCCGGACGTGCCTGCCTCTGTGTTCTTTAACATATTCATATGTGTGCATGCATATGTGTATATATGTGTGGGTGTAAACATACGTATGTATGTGCATGTGTTTGGGTATATGAGTGCATCTTGATGTTTATAACTTATTTTCACATAGATTAGCACAAAAACATGTGTATGGCTTGGCGCCTGTAGCACAGTGGTTATGGTGCCAGCCACATATACCAAAGACGTTGGGTTCGAAACCAGCCTGGGCCAGCTAAACAAAAAAATAGCCGGGTGTTGTGGCAGGTGCCTGTAGTTCCAGCTACTTGGGAGGCTGAGACAAGAGAATCTCTGAAGACCAAGAATTTGAGGTTGAGCTGTGATGCCACAGCATTCTACCAAGGGCAACATAGGGAGACTAGGTCTCAAAAAAAAAAAAAAAAAAAGTGTGTATACATATATATAAATATAAAAAATCTATGTGTATACACATGCACTCTGTGTGTGTGTTGGGCAGAGAGCAGGAGGGGACAAAGAAGACGTGGCAAAATGCTAATTACTGGTAAATCTCAGAGAAGTACTGATAGGTTGTGAGAAACTTCTGGTTTGATTTAAACACTTGCATTGAACAGAACTAAATCTCACTGGGCCTTTGGAGAGCACTGGGCACCCCCACCATGAGCATTCTCCCTGTACAGCAATTTAGGGTATGGGCAGGCTTGGGGGCCTATCAGGTGCATTTTCTGGAAGGTAAAGAGGGAAAGAGAATGGAAAATAAATGTAAAGGAGTGGGTTATAAAAATTGGATATGGGGTTGGTGCCTGTGGCTCAGTGAGTGGGGCGCCGGTCCCATATATCGAGGGTGGAGGGTTCAAACGCGGCCCCAGCCAAACTGCAACAAAAAAATAGCCGGGCATTGTTGTGGGCACCTGTGTTTCCAGCTACTCGGGAGGCTGAAGCAAGAGAATCACCTAAGCCCAGGAGCTGGAGGTTGCTGTGAACTGTGATGCCACAGCACTCTACTGAGGGCAACAAAGTGAGACTATGTCTCTAAAAAAAAAAAAAAAATGGATATGGGCTTTTGGTGGTTGAGGAGGGAAATTAAAGCAGAGGAAAGGGGAAAATCAACAGAGTCAGCGACTGGCTATTTTAGCAAAGTGAAAAACTGTCAGAATGGGAATTATTAAATTCAGTATCTGTAAATACAGGAGCATGCTCCATGGGGTGCTTATCCTTTTGAGAACATCATTTGAAGGATGGTCATATTTTGTCACTGCTCATGACAAAATGTAGAGTGAAGGCTGAGAATGGGGGGCTACAGAAGGGTAGAGGAAAAGGCTGTTGGAAGTGAGGGGCAGGACCAAAGAAGCAGAAGGAGTTACAGCATATTGCTAAAAACACTGGGGTCAGCCATCGGCACCTGTGTGTAGGAACACACTCCTGACTGCCTGACCTTGGACGGGTCACTTCACCTCTCTAAGACTTGTTTTCCTCATCTGCAAAACAAAGATACTTCAAGGTACCTCACTCAAAGGGCTGTTGCATAAGTGCAGAGTACAGTGTGTGGCACACGGCAAATGCTCAGTGAGTGTCAGTTATTACCAGTGGAGTTAATTAACCATTTGGAACCGCCAATATTCAACCATTTTAACTTACAAATGGCAATTCCATAGAGTTCAATCTAATATTACAATGTTTTACTATTTTAATAAAGGTCATTTATTTGATTTACAAAGAAACAGTTTAATACTTGTGAGCTATTACTTATTTCCTAAGATGGGTGTTATAAAATACGTTCATGCAGGCCTTAAGGGCCAAACTGAATAAATGCATGTGCCTGCCTCCGAGCACCATTCACCTGTGGCCACGGCTCTCTGTGGCTTGGGCTTAGGAACTGATTTCTGCCATGAATGGGCATCTCTCTGTCTGGATGTCGACCCTCCCCACCCCCCCGAAAGGCCTGTGCCTGGACCACCAGCTGTGCCAAGTGGATGGGAAACCAGGATTACAACAGGCCTGGGGAGGAAGAAGCAGACTCCTTAAGAGCAGGCCATCCAGCCTCCATGGTAGTGGCTTCTTGGGCATGGAGTACCCAAGACTTCTGGGTGACGCTGCTTCCCCATTGTGCTAGAGAATGCCATTGATGGTTGGATTACCTTCGGTATAGGATGCTTTCTCCTTGGTTTAGCAACTTTATATTTATTGTTTGTTCCCTTCTTGCTGTATCTGTTTGTCAAGACTCAACATCAAAGAAGAATTTGAAAGCAAATGTTGTATACACGCAAAGTCATTGCATCAATGTGGCAGGTGGTTTTCCATACTGTGTAGGATGAAAATGTCATTGCATTGTTTTTTGGAAGTCATTCGGCATGTTTACTTTACTTTGGAGGCGCTGAAGGAGATGATGAGAAGCATGTGTGGGTCCTTTCTTAGAAATCATTGAAATATGTTTGCTAAGGCAACTATTGTATGCTAGGTCTTGAGGAGGCGGAGCAAACATGAGGTAATAATAGTAACAGCAATGATAATAGCTTTTTTTATTATTAATGTGTACATTAGCTGTGTACATTAATGTGATCATGGGGCACCATACACTGGTTTTATAGACCATTTGACACATTTTCATCACACTGATTAACATAGCCTTCCTGGCATTTTCTTAGTTATTGTGGTAAGACATTTATATTCTACATTTACTAAGTTTCACACGTACCCTTGTAAGATGCACCGCAGGTGTAATCCCACCAATCACCCTCCCTTCGCCCATCCTCCCCCGTCCCTCCCCTCCCTCTCCCCTTTCCTCATATTCTTAGGTTATAACTGGGTTATAGCTTTCATGTGAAAGCCATAAATTAGTTTCATAGTAGGGCTGAGTACATGGGATACCTTTTCTTCCATTCTTGAGATACTTTACTAAGAAGAATATGTTAGTTTATAGAGCCCACTGTCTCTTGGGTATGTGAGATACTCTAATTATGTGATCTCATTTAACACCCATAAAACCCCTTTAAGTAATGAACTTGGAAGATGGGAAAGGCATTGAAAATGTATTGTCCAGTTACTTGCCCATAAATAAATTCATAATATTGGTTTGAAGTGGTTAAATAGCCTTGGCTATGGACTAATAGTGCCAAGAGGAAAGTCATTGTGTTACACAGGAAATGCCAATGAGACACTCATTGAGGGTAAATTCTAGTTCCTTTTAGGAAGTGAGGTTTTTGTTTGTTTGTTTGTTTTATATTTTTCCCAATACCATAGATTTATAGGACTCCTAATTGCTTCTGCATGAGAGAGAGAGAAAGAGGGAAAGAGAAGGAGAGGAAGGAAGGAAGGAAGGAAGGAAGGGAGGGAGGGAGGGAGAGAGAGAGGGAGGGAGGGAGGGAGGGAGGGGAAAAGAGAAGAGAAAAGGAAAGGAAAGGAAAGGAAAGAGAAAAGAAGCAAGCAAGCTAGAACAAACCAGATATACCTCAGAGAGACAACCAACAAGTAAAGCCATCCTCAAACTTTAAAAGAGACAAGGACAAGGAATCTAGTGTAATATATTTGTGGAGTAGATGAATTACAGCAGTGTCTTAGTCTGCTAGGGCTGCCATAACAAAATATCACACCATGGGTGGCTTAAACAATAGACATTTGTTTCCTCATTGTTCTGGAAGCTGGAAGTTCAAGATCAAGGTGTCAGCAGGACTAGTTTCTTCTAAGACTTCTCTCCTTGCCTTGCAGACAGACATTCTTCCTCAGTGAACACATATATGCAAACCTACCCCCAAAGGCCAAGGGAACTGACAGATCCAGTTTCCTGGAAAAAAAACATTTAATAGGGACTTATGAACAGATGCCATGTCTCAAGTGGTCAAGGGGCAGCAGATCCCCACCCACACCAGCTCTCCAGTCTTTATTGGACGAGACTTTTTTTTTTTTTTTTTTTTTTTGGTAAAACATGTACCAGCTGGTCACAACTTAGACTTCCTTGCTAAACTTGCAAGCATTAGGAATGTTAAGTAAGCCTCTCTATGAGGGAGTATCTGTTATAGGTATTGTTTCTTTTTGAAGGGTTGAAAACACCTTGGTATGCACTAGTCACACATCAATCATCATGGTAGTTTTGCTTCAGGATGGCATCACTCTTGCCACGCGAGTGCTGTCTTCTTGCTGTATCTTCACGGGTTCCTCCCTCTGTACCTCCTGCCTGTGTCCTGATCTCTTCTTCTCATAAGGACACCATTCCTGTAGGATGTTGCCCCACCCTAATTACCTCATTTTAACTTACTTCTTTAAAGACCCTATCTTCAAATACAGTCACATTCTGAGGTACTAGGGTTCAGGGGTTCAACACATAAATTTGGGGGCAGCTGGCCACAACTCGGCCTGTAGCAAGTAGTTGGCCAGAATTTTCAGGGACATACAATAAAAGGAGGTAGAGCCTCAAGAAACTTTCTACTTGTAAGAAACTTGAGTGTTTGCCAGTGCACTTGGTGGGAACTTGGTTGCTCATCAGGGCACCTATCAAGGTGGCATCCAAACACAGACGATGAGGATGAAAATGTCAAGACATGTGGCAGAGAATCTGTAGTACAGGGTCCAGGAGGGAAAGGAAAGGGGCGCATGGCAGGACTGTCCTTTCACCATCCTGGTTAAGGGTTCCCCCATCACATCCTCAATGAGGCGCCAGAGACATCAATGAGAAGACCTCAGGTAGTATTCACAATGTATATACTTATGTTTAAATTAACCAGTTGTGTTCCTATTCACAAATGTGGGGTCAATAATTCTCAATGAAGCTCTTTTTCATCTGCATAAAATTACAAGCTAAAGAAATTCTCGAAGTGGATGGTATTTACCTTATGTGATTGATTTAGTACAGATTTTTGTGCTCAAAGTGGGCAAATCAGAGTTTATATGACACTTTTGGACACTATATTGAGGCTAAGACTTCTAGAGCTGAGAGTAGGTGGGACCAATCCACGTAGGAAGAAGGGATGGAGCTAAGGGGCAGTGCCTAGGTGAAATACTGAAATACTGGAAGTGTAACCAAGCGCCAGTGTCAAGAGGAGCATTGACTCAGGGGGTCCTGGCAGAAAGAAGAAGGCGGGGGCTGAGCAGTGGAATGGCAGAAACACCAGCTGAGAACACACAGGTTCAGCATGGGGGTGAGACAGAGCCTGAGGTAATGTTATATGATCAATGGGTCTGGACATCAGAAAAGCACCATCTTCCACTTTATATTAAGGTAATAAAACAATAATGCAGTAAGTGCTTATTTTACTCCACCAACTCAGGTGTACGAGAGATGTTACATTTTGTTATGTTGTTAAATTTTCATTAGTCTAGCTCTGAGTCCCTAACCAGTTGGGACTCAATCATTAACTATCATTATCAAGTAATGGGTGTGGGTGGATATTTCTTTGTCCTGTGTAGCTTAAGAATGCAAGAGGCTTATGAGGACCTTACTAAATTGTACACAATCTTCAATTCTTCTGTCTTAATGATGCTTCTAGAATGCAATTTGTCCATACCTTTATCGTCTTCATCGTGATGCCTGGATGTCCGGTCTCCATTTTAGTGGGAATCCCTGTTGCCATCTCAATCTCTTCTCAGAATCTGCATTTTACCCTTCCTTGGCTCACTAGAGGGGAAGAAGTCCCCTGGATATCTCGGGAAAGGCCTTTTTGCTCCTAGAACAGAGACATTGACTGAGAAGTTCCTCTTCTCCCAGACATTGTTGTGTCTGGGTGTGGCCACGGAAGCTGCTTCAGTCACCTGGCATCAGTGGGAAGAAGCCACCTGCCCAGAGATAGGCAGTTATGGGGTAGAATGACTCCCTGGATTTCTGTTACACGGGATAGCATATCTTTCTATTGTTAAGCCAGTTTGTGTTTCCTATTACTTGCAGCCCAAAGCACCCCAAATAATGAAAGGGCATTCACTGAGGGCAGATGGCTCTACTACTTTAGTGCCGAGTTTGGAAAGGTGTTTTTTAGCTGAGGCTGTGGAACTCAGGTTAACTGACAGCCATTCCACCCTTGAGTGAGCAGCAAAAAAGACTCAGATCCTCACTTCCAGTGGAACCTCAAGGCACCACCTCCTCCCCAGCCTTGGGAAATCTCTCTTTCCTTCTTTCTGGTCTCTCTGCTCTACTTCTTCAAGATCATAATTTTCTTCATTCAACTTTACAAACATTCCTTACCCCTTTTTCCACTGACAAAGAATAAAATAAAACAAAACTTAGTCTTGGCTACTTCTTGGAAAAGGTTAGGGGAGATACAAGGATGATAAAATCTAAGTCAATATGTCAATAAATTGTCTTGCTACAATAACTGTGGTTCAACACTGAAATTTAGAGCATCATCTCTATTTTAGTTTTTGTTTTTGCTTTTTGACCTGAGTAGCTAGGACTATAGTTAAATGCTACCATGTCCAGCTAAAATAAAAAAAAATTCTGTAGAGTTGGGAATCTTTCTTGTTGCTCAGGCTAGTCTTGAACTCCTGAGCTCAAGTGATCCTCACTCCTTGGCCTCCCAAACTGCCAGGATTATGAGTGTGAGCCACTGTGCCCAGCCTTAATCTTCTTTAACTTTCATATCAGCTCTTAAGAAGTAGATATGTTAGGTGAGGTAAGGAGGAAGGGGAATAGATGCTTTCTCTAGGGATGTCTTTGAGAGGCAGATGATGCTAGGAGAAGCTCTGTCTAGTAGGAGGAAAAAATTACCAGAATGTGCTCCCAGGGATGAACAGATGACATGTCAAGGGGTTCCCAAGAACTGACCAGATGTTTGGTCTACAACAGAGGGTCTCCAAGGACTGACCAATCAGAAAGAGGTAGGAAAAACTACAAAGTAGAAATATTGTCACAGCTTTGCTAGAGGGTCTTTGGAGCATGAGCACAGTTAAGGTAACAGTGTCCCTAAAATGACATAGTAAAAATCACACCCAGTCTGGTTTACAAATACCAGGGCAACCCCTGGAAACTGTCTTACAGAGGAAGGCTCCCAATTTCAGAAATTCTTTATTCTTTTCCAAGAGAGACCATGAATATTTCACCCTCCACTTAACATAAAATTAGGGAATCAGCATAAAAGGAGAAATCCTGTTAAACTCAGGGTCTACTCCACTCACCAGGGCTGACCCATTTATTTTCTGGAATGTAATATGCTTTAATAAATCTTTGGCACTTTGCCTGCTTTCACCTACTTGCATTGCTCATTTACTTCATCAACTCAGTACCAGTAACCATTCTTGGAACTGGGAACCAAGAACCTGGGAACATGAGGACCTGACACCTGGTCCCCTACCCGTGACAGGTACTAAGAGCCACACAGGCCATTACAGGCCATCTGTAGAACACCTTCAACACACGTTTGTCAAGTTCTGGCTTGAAATCTTGCCAGGAAGATTTCAAGGTCAGAGAGGTTTACCCCCATGCTTCCCCTTCCTATGTGGGGAAACCTTGACCCTTAGAAAGTTCTTCTGCTCCTGGGCCTCACCTCTCCCCACAAGCCTTTTTGGAACTAATCCAGTCTCTCTTCCTCATGCTAGATGGTCTGGAGATATTGTACCCACATAGAGCATCCTGTCACCACTAGCAGAAACCTTCCCAGGGCCTTCTCTCTCCCTCTTCGGGACTTGTGGTTCTGCACATTAACCAGTTGCCACTGTTCAATGTTCTCTCAATATAAGGCAGATGAATCCTTTGGGGCAAACTCTCTCTCTGGCTATGCAAAGTTCTGTGCCAACGACTCCTTCTCAGCTCATGCTTTCCAGCTTAGTGAGGAGTGGGCCTGAGTTGGAGGTAGCTTCTTTAAGTGGCAACGTGAGAGTATCTTGATTCATTCTAGATACAAGGTTCCCGGCAAAAGGGACTAGTCTTTCCCAGAAAGGGCTGGTGAGAGCTTATCAGACAGCAACATTGCCTGGTTGAGGCAGGTAATAAGACATACCTTCCAAGAGAAAGACAAGGCAACGACATTTTCGAATATGATGAATTTGTTCTGGAATGTGTCTTGGCAACTGAAGACAGCTGGGGAAGGTGAGATACGAACTGGGAAAAGAGATGCTTTCGGGGCGGCGCCTGTAGCTCAAAGGAGTAGGGCGCCGGCCCTATATACCGGAGGTGGAGGGTTCAAACCTGGCCCTGGCCAAAAACTGCAAAAAACAAAAATGTAAGGAGGAGGACAAGGTGAACAGTGGGAAGTGTACGTGGCCTGCTGCGGGACAGGCTTCCACAAATAGTAAGCTCATGATTCAACTCTTAAACATCATCCAGGATCTTAGAGGACAAGAAAGTTTTGTATGGAAAAAATGAGATCCTAGGACTCTGTGTAAATTCCGACATGAAGTGTGGATTCAAATCTAGGCCTTCCTGATTCTAAAGCTCCTTCTCAGGAGCAGTGTAGGCTGGGGTGGGCCCCTGAGTTTGGTTGGTTTGATTTTGTTTCCCCCCACCCCAGGGAAACAACACAGACACCTGAAGGGTCAGCATTCTTCCTAAGTGATCTCATATTCATAATTTTTTCTGTGGAATGAGTGGTTTGAGAGGACGGAACATTCTCCACTTGGGCAAACACCTTTATTGGCTCTCTCTGCTGAGAATGAAGCTGGGAGTGTGATCTTTATGGGATCTTCTATCTAAGATAAGAGGATATCCATTAAAATACATTTCCCATTCCAGAGCAATTTGATGGCTTTAATCAGGGAAAATAAAACTTTCACCAGAAATAGAATTAGGGTAGACCTTTTAAAAATTTTTGGTCTTAGACTGTTCTAAAGAAATAGCCTCCAGTTCTGAAATACATAAAATTCAATGCAGAGGGAAGTTGTAGCCAATTGCCTTGAATCTTCTTGGTATGAGATTTCAGAAGCATCTAAGGTTACATAATTGTTTCCAGTATTCAGAAACACGTAAACACTTAATTTCATTGATGTGTCCTAGCTGTGGTCTTGTGCTGGGAAACTCTAGAAGGGTTGGTTATATTCAGAGAGGTTTTTTGTTCCCTCCTTTATTAAAAGTTGTTTTTGAACAGGTAATAATATATTTGCATGGTTCAAAATTCAAACGCAAGTAAAGGAATAGAGTAAAACTGTCCTCTAAATCTTTCCTGAGGCAAATATAAGTAGCATGAACATTTTTTCCAAAAATATTTTATTTCTATATAAAAGGTAGCATAATATTCACACTGTTAGGGATCTTGCTCTTTTTATGTACTTAATATATGTTGGTGATCTTTCCTTATAAGATCACAGAGAATCATGAAGAGTTCATTCATTCTTTTTGTCTGTATCATATTTCCTTATATATATGGAGCAGCTGTTTATTGATGAGTATCTATGTTATGTCCTTTTTCTTTCTCTATCTTTTTTGCAGTTTTTTTTTCAATTTTAAATGATGCTATGGTGAGTAACTTTACATACATATCATTTCCCACCTGTATAAATATACCTATAGGACAAATCCCCAGAAATGGAATTTCTATGTCAAAGGGTATGTGCACTTATAATTTCGAGAGCTATTAGCAGCTATCCCTTCACAGAGGCTGTTCCAATTTATATTTGCCTAAGAATATATGACAGTCCAGGTTTCTCACACTCTTATCAATACAAAATCAATTTTTAAAGCTTCATTACCCAATCAGATGAAACAGGGCTTTCATTTGTCCTTTTAATTTGTGTTAGTCTTAACCTAAGTGAAGTTGAGTATATTTTTATACATTTAAGAGCAAAAAGTTAATTTGCTTTATTACAAATAAAGTCAATGAAATCTTTTGCCCTTTTTTTTTATTTTGGGTTATTGGGTTCCTATTACTTTTCTCTCTCTCTCTCTTTTTTTTTTTTTTTTTTCAGTTTTTGCCTGGGACCGGGTTTGAACCCACCACCTCCGGTATATAGGGCTGGCACCCTACTCCTTGAGCCACAGGCACTGACCCTTACTATTTTTTCTTATTGAAAATAGGAACTTTTAAGATACACATAGAATGAATTCCCTTTTTATCATATAAGCTGTGAGTATATCCTCCAGTTTTTTTCTCTTATTTTGACTCTGCTTACCATAGTTTTTATCATGCAGAATTTTTTATAAGTATTTAAACGTATTAATCTTCAAAAAATGGCTTTGGATTTTATTTCCTAGGCATTTCCTATGCCAAGGTTTTAAATCGCTCTCTCATGACTTTTAGGTTTAATTTTTTACATTTAAATCTTTGACGCCTATCAGATTTATTCTGATATATGCTGTGAATGCTTCAGTTAGTATAAGATGATATATGCTGTAGTAACAAAGAATCAACATGTCTTGAAAATTGTAAACAACAAAGACTAATTTCTCATCAGTGCATATCACAGGGAACATTGCTGGTTGCTGCAGCAGAGGCACAGAGAGACAGAGAATCATGTCCTGGCTCCTAAGGGCTCCCTCCTAGATATGATGTGTTCTGCTCATAGTTCATTGATCAAAGAAAATTGTGTGATCCAAAGGAGAGGAGAACTGAAATACCTGTGAACAGCACCAATGATTACTTACAAGAATTATGGATCCTTTTTTTTTTTTTTTGCAATTTTTGGGCAGGGTGGGGTTTGAACCTGCCACCTCCAGCATATGGGGCCAGCACCCTACTCCTTGAGCCACAGACACTGCCCTGAATCCATTTTTTAATTACCAGATGATAATATTGTTGTCTCAGCCCTATTTCATAACAAATCTACCTTTCCTCTATTGATTTGAAGTAACTTCTGTACGATATTCTAAATTCTATTATGTATTTGGGACTATTTACAGATTTCCTATTTTGTTCCAATGATCAGTATTTCTGTTCATGTACCATATGGTTTCAATCATCTATTTTATAATTAATAAATTATACCTTTATTATTTATAAATTATAAGTAGAGGGTTTAGAATATGCTTTGATAGCTTGTAGGGTTCCTTCAGTAGTCTTTACTTTTTTCAGAATTTTACTATTTTTGGTTATTTATTTTTTCATAAGCGTTTTCTTTTCTTTTTTTATTTTTTGAGACAGAGTCTCACCATGTTGCCCTTGGTAGAGTGTCATGGCGTCACAGCTCACAGCAACCTCCAACTCTTGGGCTTACGCAATTCTCTTGCCTCAGCCTCCCAAGTAGCTGGGACTAGAGATGCCTGCCACAACGCCAGGCTATTTTTTGTTCCAGTTGTCATTGTTGTTCAGTTGGCCTGGGCCATGTGCAAACCCATCACCCTCGGTGTATGTGACCGGCTTCATAACCACTGTGCTACGGGCGCTGAACCATCATAAGTATTTTAGAATCATCTTGCTTAGTTAAAATCATTTTCTTTCTTGCTCCAGCCTGTCCTTCTCTATGTGTATGCATAAGACAGAAAACACACTGGTGTTCTTCCCGAGTTCCTGTTGAATTTATAGCCTAACTTAGGAATAACTGGCATCTTTATGATGCTGAGCTTCCCTGTCCAAAGCCATCCTGGGCCTTGCTATTGGTTTAAGTCTCCTTATGTTCTTCAGCATTTTCCCTCCATCTCGTTTCCCTCCATTTAATGCATTTGTTCTTCAATGTTTTGTTTGCCATCATCTTTGCTATTGTGTAAAAATAAGTCTTTTTTTTTTTTTTTTTCCCCCAAGGTAGAGTCTCGCTCTGTCACCCAGACTAGAGTGCTGTGACATTAGCCTAGGTCACAGCAACCTCAAACTTGGGCTTAAGCGATTTTCCTACCTCAGCCTCCTGAGTCCTGGGACTACAGACCCCACAACACCCGGCTAATTTTTTCTACTTTTAGTAGAGACAGGGTCTCCCTCTTGCTCAGGTTGGTCTCAAACTCCTGAGCTCAAGGGATCCTCCCAACTTGGCCTCTCAGAGTGGTCGGATTAAAGGAGTGAGCCACTGCGCTGTCTGAGAAGTCCTTTATTTTCTTCTTTTTCTTCCTCCTGATCCTCCTTCCCCTCTTTTACCCTCTTCTTCTCATTCTGTTTCCTTCTCTTCCTTCTCTTGTTTTGTGTATGTGAAAGTTATATCTCCACCTCCTTCTAATATTTAATATTTAATGATTAAATTAGAGGCAAAGATAGAATAGGTGTGACTCAGTGTCAATATAAGAATAAGTTAGAGTTGCCCAAAGACGTTTTCTTTTCCTCATTCAAGCTATGTGCACTGTGGGTCAAAGAGCTGGAGCTAAATGCTTACTGTTTACAGAGCTGGTTTATTTGAAAGTTGGGAAGATGGAGGCAGTTTAGTATTGGGCGGGGGGAAGTATCTTATTTGAAAACTCCAAGATTAAGCCACATCAGGTATTTCCCAGGGAGTGAAATGAATAAAACTATTCCTGGGCTGGGGACCCAACAAAGCACTCCAAACATATCCTGGATGCTTTGTTAGAGACTTTTGGTATCAAGATAAGTCCAACACAGAGATTTAGAACTGGGCGAGGGCTGAATGTTAGCTGGGGCAGTGGTTCTCAAGCCTCGTTACAAGAAAGAAAATCAGGGAACTTATTAAAAACACGGATGCCCAGGCCTGCTGCAGACCAGGGGTGTCAGTGAGGCCTGGGGATCACTGTCACTTAAAAAAAAATCTCCCAGAGGATTCCATTGTGCAGCCAAGGGATGGACCCTTGTTTTAGACCAATAGATGTCCTTGCTGAGGACATGAGGAGATGGTGGGTGAGAGAGAGGAAGGAACCAAGGTGTCTGTGGCTGAGCTCAGATCAAAATGATGTCTGCAGGGTCCCGGGCCCAGGTCATAGAAGCCAGTGCCCCTTGGCTGTAGTTTCCCCTTCCACAAGGGAGGGACGCAGAGCCAGTCAGGCACTTGCTCAGTTACACCGCTAGAAAGGGGCAGCCTTCGGGAGAGGACCCAGGGCCCAACTCAGAGACTGCGTGCCAGGGCCAGGTTCTCGTCCGCTTCGCTGTAAGGCCTTGGGACACGGAACAGCTACTTTCTCCTCCCTGTGGAAATAACCGTAGTTGAGTTAAAGAATATAGTCGTTAGGAATTGTTTAAATTTTAAATGTTTTTAGCAGCTCTCCCTTTTTTCTGAGTTGAAACAGTAAGGACCAAGTCACAGGAGGACCAAGCTTGGAGCAGGGTGGGGACACTGAGTGCCCCCAGCCTGTCCCCTCTGCCCTAGAGCCCTCCATGGTCCTCACCTCACACAAGCTTTTGAAAAACCCAGAAGTAGATGTTTGTGGGATTCTTTCCCTCTCTAACGTCAGAGGTTGAAGACTGAAAAAGAACAAGAATGTGAGGAACTCATCATCCATCTGTGGCGGATGCACTTTTGGGCAGTTCCCACACCTTGGCTCTCATGAATAATGCTGCTGTGAACAGGGGAGAGCAAGTTCTGAGATCCTGCTTTGCATTCTTTGGATAAATACCCAGAAGTGGGATTACAGGATCATATGGTAGTTTTATTTTTAAGTTTTGGTGGAACTGTCATACTGTTTTTTATAGCAGCTGCACCATTTTACATTCCCACCAACAGTGCACAGGGTTCCAATTTTTTCAGAAATTCACCAATACTTGTCTCTCTCCTTCCCTTCCCTTCTCCTTCCTTCCTTCCTTCCTTCCTTCCTTCCTTCCTTCCTTCCCTCCCTTTCCTTCCCCTCCCTCCCTCCCTCCCTTCCTCCTCCTCTCCTCCCTCCTTTTCTTTTTGATATTGGCCATTATAACAAGGTGATGTCTCTGTGGTTTTGATTTGTATTTCCCTGATGATTCGTGATGTTGATCATCTTTTCATATATCTGTTGTCCATTTGTGGTGTATCTTTTGGGGGGAAATATTCAAGTTCTTTGTCCACTTTTTAACTGAGTTTTTTTTTTTTCTATTGAGTTGTAGCAGTTCTTTATATATTTTTTTATGTTAACCCCTTATCAGATAAATGGTTTGCAAACATTTTCTCCCTTTCTGCAGGTAGCCTTTTCATTATATACACACAATGGAGTATTATTCAGCCTTAAAAAGTAGGAAATTCTAAAATTTGTGACAACATGGATGAACCTGGAGGACCTTTTGCTAAAGGGAATAAGCCAGTCACAGGAGGATAAGTACTATCTGATTCTGCTTTTATGAGGTATCTAAAGTGGCCAAACTCATAGAAGTGCAGAGTACCGTGGTTGCCTGGTGCTGGAGGAAGAGGGACATGGGGAGGAGTTGTTCAACAGATACAAAGTTTCAGTTATACAAGATGAATAAATTCTAGGGACAGGCTGTATAGCATGGTGCTTGTAGGTAACAATACTGTTTTGTGCACTTAACAATTTGTTAAAGGGGAGCTCAGTGATAAATGTTCTTACTACAAAAAAAGGAAAAAGGGACAGAGTGAAATTCAGCTAGATCACTTTGCTTCACAATGCATTTCCTCCAGAGGAGTTTTCTTGCTTTTTCTTTTTAGTATTGCCAACCCAAGATCCAGCAGAGAGAGCCCCCTCGTGCAGAGCACAGAGCCTGCTGGTCCTAAGGGCCACACCTTCAAGGCTCTCGGGTTACCCACCCGGCCTCTTATACTGAGCAGATGGGCATCTGGGGTGTGAACTGACAACCATATTGGACCACTTTTCTCTGCTGCCCTTCCCCTAGGTTCAGGGCGGTCAGAGGCCCCGATGCCAACCCTGGTTTGGTGAGATTTTCTCCAGCACCCCCTGTCTGCCTTACCCACCCTCCCTTCTCTCTGTCCTGGCAGCTGCAAGGGGACCTCTAGACCTGCTAAGTGACAGGGCTATATGGGCCAGGGGGGGAAGCTCCAAACTGCTTCTGGAAACAATTTCTGCAGCTCTGCTTTGGGGTCTGTGAAATTTTCTCTCCGGTTTCCCCGCTGCCTTGTCCCCGGGGCTCTGCTATTTCTCTTGCCCCAGCCTGCCATGGGGGTGGGAGGTGGGGGTGGCAATAAGACAGTGAATGACTCTGTCTAAATACTCTCTCCCTCTGTCTCTGTTCTCTGCTCCTAATGTTGGAACAGCCCAGGTCAGCCGGGGTTTCCAGTCAGCCAGACCCTGATCACCCACCCCTGCCCAGCCACTGCCTTTGGTGTTGTAGACAGTCTGGTCTTTTGCAGAAATAAGAGACACACACTAAAAACAGAATGGAGAGAGGGTTTGGGGCTTAGAGGGGTGTGCAGGGTGCTATGAGATCCGGGGGGCCATTTGGGGGACTCAGAGAAGATAGTTACTTGGCCTGTCTGTCCTTGAGTTTCTTCAGCTGTCAAATGCAAAGAGCCGCTACCTCATAGGGTTGCAGTGAGGACAGCATGAATAGATGCTGGGAAAATTGAAAGAGCCAATCCCTCAAGATGGATCTTGAGTGACTATCTGAGACCAAGTTTAAATCAGACCCAAACAGGCATTTGCTAACTAGAGGTCACACTGGTAGTCTGAGTTCCCAGAAAGCCCTCAAATCTGCGTAATCAGGACTTTCTTCGCTGTCTGTTCTAGCACACATTTCCAACCAATAGGCTGGGACTGATATTAACTAATCAGAATTCTGCAAACATCAACCAATCAGAACTAAAGCACGTTTGAATCTTTCATTTGCAGAGGTAGTCCTGAGTGGGAACCTAGGGGGGAACTTTCTCTATAAAAGACTGACTCAGCCTTTGTTGTCTAGAGTGCACCTTCCTTTTTCACTGAAAGCTGTGTCTTCCGAGTTTGCAAACGACTGAAATAAAGTCTCTTCCCTCTAAATTCCTTTTCAGATAACCTGTGCTCATAATGTCAGGCTCTGAAACAGTGTCTGGTAGAGGGTAAGTGTTGTTATGGCTTGGGTTTCACAGATGGGGGACTGAGGTTCAGAGAGGTCAAGTCACTTGCTCTTAGTCACACAGTCAGTGGTTCGCATCAAGTTTTCACTCAGCACCCCCGGTTCCCAGGTCTTTCTGGCATGCGACCTTACTTTGTTCTTCCTTTTTGAACTAAAATTTGTACTTTGCTCCTCTTTACAGCCATAAGTGTCTCCCATTCTGGCCAGTTGCTCACAGCACAATTCTCCCCTCTGCCTGAGTTCTGTGGGGGCAGGGATGGCATCTGGCTCACCTGTGTGTGGAAGGATGGTCTATTCAAACATTGAGCCAGGGTGCTGGGTACTTGCTTGACTCAGAAGGTAGACCAGGCTTTGAGCTCCTAGCTTTGGTATTGTGAGTACTTGGGCTCACACCATGGGGTTAGATCAGATTGTCTCTCAAAATGTGGGCAGAGGTCAGGGGGTTGGCCAGATCAGGGAACAAAGGGGAAGGAGTCCTTTAAACCAGGAAGGGAGGAGGTGGGGTTCATTGAATTACCAGCACTTCACTTCTTCACTGAGGCCCACGCGGTGACTGGGTCATGGATAGGGCCACACAGGGGTGAAAATGGCCAAAGGTCTGTATCTATGGCCAGAGATCTCCAGAGTCTGGCTGTAAGGGATGCTGCAGGCCTGGGCAAGGAGTGACTTGGCTTCTGAGAATGGAGGACCATCCCCTGCAGGCCAGCATGAGGTTCAGCCTGGATAGACCTGGAGAAGGGCCCCCAAATGGTCAAAATGGACCCTCCTTCAGTGCCATATGGTGGAGTGCAAACAGCTCACATTTTATCTAGGAAACTTAGGGGCATTGTGGAGAGGTGGGGCTTAAAGTCACGCCTCTTAGGTGTGTAGCCATCCACCAAGCGTTCATGCAGCACCTTCTGTTGGCCAGGTTAGGTGCTGGGGACACACGAGGGAATAGACACAGGGCCCTGATCCCCTGGAGCTCTTTGCCAGCTGTGAGGACCAAATCCCTTTGCAAAGATTAGACCTTGGCTAGTGCCATTCTTGAATAAGAGCTGCTTTGGGTCTTTGCATCAGTTCGTATCTGGGGGTGAAGTCATATGGCAGTGAGCAAGTGACAGCTGCTGTCTAGAGGTAGGGCTCTGCTCTGGTGTATATGTACAGAACCAACAATGTTGCTGCACATGGCACTGTAGGGATGACGGACCCCAAATTCATCAGCGTGGGCTTCTGATGCCTGGATGAAGCAGAGCTTCTATGCCAGTTTACACTTCTACGTGCAGATGAAATTTAAACTTCTCTGTAGTCTAAGCCACCGTTACAGGCAGCCAACCACTGAGCACCTTAACTCACCAGAGCCTCCACCACTCTCAGTTCCTTTCCCCACGCCAGAGTCAACGACATCTCCTCCTGAACTTGTACTGTTGTTTTCCTGATTTCTGCTGACTGCCTACCTGGCCCCATAGTTATTTGAGTTTGGGATCCCCACTGTAAACCTTCAAAAAACAAAAAGTGGGATACCTGCTTCCCTGCTCCTTCTCAGGGGATACCCTCTGTGACCCCAGGACTTGCCTCTTCTGGGGAAGGCTACCTGTTTTGACTCACTGATGCTTTGGGGGCACCTTTTCAGTGAAGAAGATACCCCCCACCCCAAGTTTTATCTCTGGCAGTAAATGTAGAATGAAAAATGAAGGTTAAATGGGATGACACGGGTCCACCCCTTGCTGTGCACACCATGTGACTTTGTGTGTTCCTGCTGTCCTCCTGTTGTACTCTAGGACGGACATCTAGTGACAGCCATGTGGGAATACTTCTCCGGGTGACCTTGGATTAACCAGTCCCCCGCCCCCTTTCTTACTTGTAGTTCTTAAGAATAACTGTAGAATGTGCTGGGAATGCAACATCCTGAGACAGGGAAGGACCAGCTAGAACAGCACAGGCTGCATTCCAATTCTAGAAACACAGCATCCTTCAGCACTTCAGCCACCCTTCATGCCACATTGCCCTTGGAGTATAAAATGCAGGGGGCATGGGGGCTGCTTTTTAGGGACCCTCAACTGCAGTGCAAAGGTGGCACACACAGATGAGGCCCCATCTATCTTGGACAAGTTTCCTGACCTTTGAGGGACCAGTTTGCAATGACTCCTAGGCTTCTGCTGTCCCTGCTATCTGTCAGCAATAATCTCATTTCATGTAAGTTGTGTACGAGTCTCACTGGACTCTGTCAAGTAAGCGCACAGTGGACCTGCCCTGCACCAGGTATGGGATTTGGTCTTGATGTGTTTGGCCCCAAACCCTGAGTGGCTCCCCTTCTTCTGCGTAGTTAGAGACTTAGGAACATGAGCCAGCTGACAGCTAAAGCCACAGTTGCTGGACTCAACAGGGAGGATAACCCACAGGCAGTGGCAAATCTGTTGTGCCTAGAATGGGCAAAAAAGTCTTTAGGACACTTGTTTCCCCCAATATCCTCATTAATAGATGACTCTAAAGCAAGCTTTCTCTGCAGACTTCCAAAAGGTATTGCCCAAATCTTACTCAGCCCCTCCTCTGCCCTGTTGGCTACACCACCTTAACCCCTTCTGGGGTCATGTGAGCAAGAGCATTAGTACTTGCTGCTCTGAGTATTAGTCCCTTCACTAGCAACCTCAGCATCACTGGGACCTTGAGCAAAATGCAGGCTCCCAGACCCGATCCCTGTTGAATCAAAGTTTGCTTTTTAGCAAGATGCACAGGGAATTCACCTTCATAGTCAAGTTTGAGAATCAATGACACGGCAAAATGCATGAGCTAGGATTCTGCCTGCTCCTTGCTAGCTGAGAGAGCTTGAGCAGGTCTCCCAACTTCCCCCATCCTCAGCTATGAAAAGGGAGAGATGATGTTAGGTTGAATCATAAGAAGTTGCTTTTTTTTTTTTTTAGCAGACCAACAACAAGCCCACAAGAGAGAAAAACACAATTAAATTCAAGAACTAAGCCAAATCCCCTCTCCACCTCCGGGTTAGTTTGGTTAGTTCCCACCTATCAGGTAATGTGGAGGTATATGGCATACTTCCTGGGTGAAGGACTCAATTGCAGTTCAGACTTTGGACTTCACCTTACAAACACAAATAATATAACCTAATCGCACATACCCTCACCTTAACTGATAATAAAAAAATTTTTTGGTAGGTTAAAAAAGTCAAATATGAGCAATTTCATATGATCCAACCTAATAATCTTGTTGGGGTTGCTGTGGGATGTCATTTTAAAATGAGGTAACTCACAGAGTGCCTGCTGCACTGTGGGTCACTCAGTGGCAGTTACTGCCTGCGTGCGACAGGCACAGCCTTGATTACCCTTAACGGTCTTCACCCTGGCAGGTTCCAGGGAAAACTGCGAGAGAATCAGGGTTTATGTAATTTCTCATTAAACTTGATTCTGCACCAGAAGCTCCCTCGCGTGTGGGCTGGTGGTTATTTTCATGGCTGCGTGAGGCTCATTTCACCTGCTGTTACCACCTCTTCAAAATATTTTGCACTTCACTTTCAGATGAAGAAATTGAATCCCAGGTAGCGTGGGGGTGTCACCAGGGTGAATGCTGACTCCGTTCCCAGTGTGTTCTGTTCTGTTCCAAGTCATCCAGCATGTTCAAAGGAATGTTATCCCAATGGATTACAATCTGCCTCCATTTTTTTTCTATTTCCTCACTTAACCCTATACTTATTCTTCTGTTTTCAATTACCCAGTCACCTATTCTTCTGTCCATGTTTTAAAAAATCCACTATCAGTCAGCTACTCTTAATCCTACCTGTCTATCGTCCATCCACTGTCAATCCATTCACCGCTTTATTCTTCCAGCTAACCAGCCGACCATCATCCACGTCTTATCAGCCACTCAAAGTGCTCTGTGTGAACTACCACCTAGCCTATCTTGACTTTTTGGAAAAGTTTTTGCCTTCATTTCCCTATTAAATTTCACATTCATTCATTCACTGAACAAAAACATAGGCCGAAAGCCTGCCATCTGTTGAGTCTTGAGCTACTTGGGGACGAGAGATGAATGAGACATAGCTGCTTCCTCAGGGGGCTTGGGCTTCATGGGACAGACATGCAGAGAACCATGCAGAGTGGTGGCTAGGCTGGGGACAAACTGTTTCCTGTCCAGGGTTCTATTCTCTGGTTGGGAATCCACTGTTCCTTGTTGCTAGGATGTGGTGGCAACAGAGGCTTTTTCTGAGCTGAAAGGATTCCATGGTCCAACTTGAGCATTGGACAGGTGAGGATATTGATGCCCAGAGGAGAAGCGTGTTCATTTGCTTGTTGACTCACTCACTGAAAAAATATTCACCAGGCAGGATATGAGTACTGGTAGCCTGGGCCCTGCCTGGAAGGAGTTTGCCATCTGTTTCAGGGAAATGCAGAAAATGGATTAAAGCTCAGCGAGACAGGCTTCCTGGAGGAGGTGGTCCCTGAGCTGAGACTGAAAGATGGGGTAGGAGAGAGGCAGGAAAGGGGTGGGGGGGTTTTCAGCAAAGGTAAGAGCGTGCTTAAGGTCATGGACACAGGGTGAGCCCGCACCACTCCAAACTGCTGCCTATATGTGCAGCTCTTGGAGCACAGGGTGTGTGTGTGTGTGTGTGTGTGTTCATGTGCGTGTGTGTGTGTGTGTGTGTGTGTGTGTGAGATGAGGTAACTTATAGCAGGTTCAGCGAGCCATCTGGGTGGGGGGTTGGAATCCAACCTCACTCATAGCTCCAAACTCAGGTGCCTGAAATAAAATGTTTTTAAATGTTTTGTAGGAGCTAGGAGGATTTAGCAGGGCAGGTTGACAGGCTGGACTTCTGGGATTCACACAGACTGAACTGAGGCTGCCCTTGGCTCAAAGTCCACCCTCGGCACGAACCAACAGAAAAAAACAACCCACCTCTCCATGGAAATCCAGGCCTGGAGAAGAAGGTGCTGCAGAGCATGGAGCATGGTGATGCTCTGAAACTGGGGTGTGTGTCCTGGGGGTGAATCTCAGGCCACCACTTACTTGCTGCCTGATACTCTCCTGAGCCTGTTTCCTTCCTATCCCTCCTTAATTACTTAAGGTTGCCATGAAGCTTAAGTCTAGTGACATACACAGATGTTCTAAAAAATTAATAAAAGGCTGAGCTGATTGGAGCAATGCTCACCCTCTCCTGTTTTCAGTCTTCCGTTCAACTCCTGTTTAGGGACATCTGCAGTGTGTCCAGCACTGTGGTCATCACAGGAGCACAGAGATGGCCAAGTTGTAGTTCTTGCCTCCAAGAACTTGGGTTTTGACTATTTTTTATTTTTTATTTATTTTATTTTATTTTATTTTTTTAATTAAATCATAGCTATGTACATTGGTATGATCATGGGGCATCATACACTAGTTTCACAGACCGGTTGACACATTTATATCACACTGGTTAACATAGCCTTCTTGGCAATTTCACAGTTATTGTGTTGAGACAT
>CAUYPK010069935.1:0-53449 GCA_963574355.1 Loris lydekkerianus | reverse complement strand
ACAAGGCAACAAGGGAAAAATTTAATGGTGTAAACTAATAATTTTGTTTAAACACGTGGTAAAATCTGGTAACATTTAAAACCAGCATATCTCAAACCCACCCCCCCCCCCCCAAGGAAAGATATGGCAGATGTAACTGAAGATCCTATTCATAAACAGCTGGCCGAGATGTCAGAAATCGAATTCAGAATTTGGATTACAAACAAGATTAACAGAATGGAGGAATACTTGGAATTAGAAATCCAAAGAGCAATTCAAAAGTCAGAATTAGAAATTCGAGGAGAAATTCAAAAATTGTCTCAAGAATTTAATGAATTTAAAGACAAAACCACCAAAGATTTTGACACGCTGAAGCACAAATTTGCAGCCCTCAAAGATTTGAAAAACACAGTAGAATACCTCAGTAATAGAGTGGAGCAGGCAGAAGAAAGGATTTCTGACATTGAAGACAAAGCACTTGAACACTCCCAAATACTCAAAGAAGAAGAGAAATGGAGAGCAAAAATGGATCATTCTCTTAGCACTGGGATAACTCAAAGAAGGCTAATATCCATCTCATTGGAATCCCTGAAAGTGATGAAGTGGCCTCCCAAGGCACAGAGGTCCTTCTCCATGAAATTATGAAAGAAAATTTTCCAGATATGTCAAGAGATTCTGAAATCCAGATAGCAGACAGTTTCAGAACCCCAGCATGACTCAATCTGAATAAGACATCCTCCAGGCATATCATAACTAACTTCACTAGTGTCAATATGAAGGAGAAAATTCTGAAAGCAGCTAAACGCAAGAAATCTATTACCTAGAAAGCGAAGAATATTAGAATAACTGCAGATCTCTCTGCTGAAACCTTTCAAGCCAGAAGAGAGTGGTCATTGACTGTTAATCTCCTAAAGCAAAATAACTTTCAACCTCAGATCCTGTATCCAGCTAAACTGAGTTTCATTTATGATGGAGAAATTAAATACTTTAATGACATTCATATGTTTAAGAAATTTGCCATAACCAAACCAGTTCTCCAGGATATTCTCAGACCTATCCTCCATAATGACCACCCCAATCCTCCACCACAAAAATAAACTCACTCTGAAACTTTTGATCATACTCCAACATCTAAAATGGAGAAAGGATTAAAATTGTCCACTTGATTTTCAAAAAACTCGATAACCAAAATTTTATCAGACCTATCAATATTTGCCACTAATGCAACGGCTTAAACTGTCCTCAAAGAGGCACAGGTTAGCTGACTGAATACAAAAACTCAGGCCTGATATTTACTGCATACAAGAGTCACATCTTACCTTAAAAGACAATTATAGACTCAGGGTGAAAGGATGGTTGTCCATATTTCAGGCAAATGGTAATCAGAAAAAAGCAGGTGTTGCAATTCTATTTGCTGACACAATAGGCTTTAAACCAACAAAAGTAAAGAAAGATAAGAATGGTCACTACATATTTATTAAGGGTAATACTCAATATAATGAGATTTCAATTATGAATATTTATACACCCAACCAGAATGCGCCTTAATTTATAAGAGAAACTCTAACAGTCATGAGCAACTTGATTTCCTCCAGCTCAAAAATAGTCAGAGATTTCAACACTTTTTTGGCAGTGCTGGATAGATCTTCCAATAAGAAGCTGAGCAAAGAAATTTTAGATTTAAATCTAACCATCCAACATTTGGATTTAGCAGACATCTACAGAACATTTCATCCCAACAAAACTGAATACCCATACTTCTCATCAGCCCATGGAACATGGTCCAAAATCTAACACATCTTAGGTCACAAATCCAACCTCAGTAAATTTAAAGAAATAGAAATTATTCCTAGCATCCTCTCAGACCACCATGGAATATAAGTTGAACTCAGTAACAACAAGAATCTGTACACTCAGACAAAAACATGGAAGTTAAATAACCTTACGTTGAATGTTAGTTGGGTCAGAGATGAGATTAAGAAGGAAATTGCCAAATTTTTGGAACAAAATGACAATGAAGACATGAAGTATCAGAACTTCTGGGATACTGCAAAGGCAGACCTAAGAGGGAAATTTATAGCACTGAAAGCCTTTCTCAAGAGAATGGAAAGAGAGGAAGTTAACAACTTAATGGGACAGCTCAAGAAACTGGAAAAGAAAGAATATTCCAACCCCAAACCCAGTAGAAGAAAAGAAATAACCAAAATCAGAGCAGAATGAAATGAAATTGAAAACAAAAGAATTATATAACAGATCAATAAATCAAAAAGTTGGTTTTTTGAAAAGGTCAATAAAATAGATAAACCTTTGGCTAACCTAACCAGGTAAAAAAGAGTAAAATCTCTAATCTCATCAATCAGAAACAACAAAGATGAAATAAAAACAGACTCCTTAGAAATTCAAAAAGCTTTAATGAATGTTATAAGAAACTTTATTCTCAGAAATATGAAAATCTGAAGAAAATTGACCAATACTTGGAAGCATGTCACCTTCTAAGACTTAGCCAGAATCAAGTGGAAATGTTGAACATGCCACTATCAAGTTCTGAAATAGTATCAACCATACGAGATCTCCCTAAAAAGAAAAGCCCGGGACCTGATGCCTTCACTTCAGAGTTCTACCAAATCTTTAAAGAGGAACTAGTACCTATATTACTCAACCTGTTCCAAAACATAGAAAAAGAAGGAAGACTACCCAACACGTTCTATGAAGCAAACATCACCCTGATCCCCAAACCAGAAAAAGACCCAACAAGAAAAGAAAATTATAGACCAATATCACTAATGAATATAGATGGAAAAATATTCAACAAGATTCTAACAAACAGAATCCAGCTACATATCAAACAAATTATACATGATGACAAAGTTGGTTTTATCCCAGGGTCTCAAGGCTGATTTAATATTAACAAATCCATAAGTATAATTCAGCACATAAACAAATTAAAAAACAAAGACCATATTATTCTCTCAATTGGTGCAGAAAAAGCTTTTGATAATATCCAGCATCCCTTTATGATTAGAAAACTTAAGAAAATTGGTATAGCAGGGACATTTCTTAAACTGATAGAGGCCATCTACAGCACAATCACAACCAATATCGTATTGAATGGAGTTAAATTAAAATCATTTCCACTTAGATCAGGAACCAGGCAAGGTTGCCCATTGTCTCCACTGCTCTTTGACATTGTAATGGAAGTTTTAGCCATTGCAATTAGGGAAGAAAAGGCAATCATGGGTATCCATATAGGGTCAGAAGAGTTCAAACATTCATTCTTCGCAGATGATATGATTGTATATCTGGAAAACACCAGGGATTCTACTACAATACTCTTAGAAGTGATCAAGAAATACAGCAGCATCTCAGGTTACAAAAACAACATTCATAAATTGGTAGCCTTTATATATACCAACAATAGTCAAGCTGAAAAAACAGTGTTATTCTGTTCATAGCAGTGCCAAAGAAGATGAAATATTTGGGAGTTTATCTAACAAAAGACGTGAAAGATCTCTATAAAGAGAACTATGAAACTCTAAGAAAAGAAATAGCTGAAAACATTGACAAATAGAAAAACATACCATGCCCATGGCTGGGAAGAATCAACATTGTTAAAATGTCCATACTACCCAAAGCAATATACAATTTTAATGCAATCCATATTAAAGCTCCACTGTCATACTTTAAAGATCTTGAAAAAATAATACTTAGTTTTATATGGAATAAAAAAAAAAAACCTCAAATAGCCAAGACATTACTCAGAAATAAAAACAAAGCAGGAGGAATCATGCTACCAGACCTCAGACTATACTATAAATCGATAGTGATCAAAACAGCATGGTAGTGGCACAAAAACAGAGAAGTAGATGTCTGGAACAGAGTAGGGAACCAAGAGATGAATCCAGCTACTTACCATTATCTGATCTTTGACAAGCCAATTAAAACATTCAGTGGGGAAACAATTCCCTATTTAACAAATGGTACTGGGTGAACTGGCTGGCAACCTATAGAAGACTGAAACTGGCCCCACACCTTTCACCATTAACTAAGATAGACTGTCACTGGATTAAAGATTTAAACTTAAGACATGAAACTATAAAAATACTAGAAGAGAGTGCAGGGAAAACCCTTGAAGAAATCAGTCTGGATGAGTATTTTATGAAGAGGACCCCCCAGGCAATTGAAGCAGCTTCAAAAATACACTACTGGGACCTGATCAAACTAAAAAGCTTCTGCACAGCCAAGAACACAGTAAATAAAGCAAGAAGACAGCCATCAGAATGGGAGAAGATATTTGCAGGTTATGTTTCTGACAAAGGTTTAATAAACAGAATCCACAGAAAACTCAAACGTATAAGCAAGAGAAGAACAAGTGATCCCATTGCAGGCTGAGCAAGGGACTTGAAGAGAAACTTTTCTGAAGAAGACAGGTGCATTAAAAAATGCTCATCATTTTTAATCATCAGAGAAATGCAAATCAAAACTACCTTGAGATACCATCTAACTATATTAAGATTACCCCATATCACATAATCCCAAGACCAGAGATGTTGGTGTGGATGTGGAGAAAAGGGAACAGTTCTGCACTGCTGGTGGGAATGCAAATTAATATATTCCTTTTGGAAAGATGTTTGGAGAACACTTAGAGATCTAAAAATAGACCTGCCATTCAGTCCTATAATTCCTCTACTAGGTATATACCCAGAAGACCAAAAATCACATTATAACAAAGATATTTGTACCAGAATGTTTATTGCAGCCCAATTCACAATTGCTAAGTCATGGAAACGCCCAGATTCCCATCAATCCACAAATGGATTAATAAACTGTGGTATATATACAGAATGGAATATTATGCAGCCTTAAAGAAAAATGGAGACTTTACCTCTTTCATATTTACATGGATGGAGCTGGAACATATTCTTCTTAGTAAAGTATCTCAAGAATGGAAGAAAAAGTATCCAATATATTCAGCCCTACTATGAAAGTAATTTTTGGCTTTCATATGAAAGCTATGACCCAGTTACAACCTAAGAATATGGGGAAGGGGGAGAAGGAGGGGAGGGAGTGAGGAGATGGGTAGAGGGAGGGTGATTGGTGGGATTACAGCTGTGGTGCATCTTACAAGGGTACATGTGAAACTTAGTAAATGTAGAATATAATTGTCTAAAAAAAAATTCAAATAATTGAAATTAGACTTATTAGATTTAATTTGTTAAAATCAAATGTTTAATTTTAGCACTCTCACGAGTTACTGCCATATCATAAATATTTTGATATGTACACCATTAAAGACATAAAGTTTTTAATATCTAGTCATCCTAGTTACATTTTACCATTAAGACATTTAAATTATCTATAATAAACCACATTGTTGACCATATCAGAATATCCTCTTTTCTGGATCTCTCTGTAATGGTGCTTTTGTCAGTGGCATGAGGGGATCACGGTTTTACCCCATAGATCAGCTAACTTTCCTTGGAACTACTGCCTTGAGGGCTTCTCATACATGTAAAGAAAGAAAACTATTCTTTGAATTACTTTGCTGCTTGCAAAGAAAACCATTCTAATAAGAAGACTTTTTAAAAGTTATTGATAAAAATGTAATTTTCCAGGACGCGTTGGTTTCCGGCAATTCCACCTCAGTGTGAGAGGGTCCCAGGATGTGACTGGAGGGGCCTGCAGTCCCCTCCAGTCACATGATGCTCGCCCTCCTGGGCACGACAGCCGTAGTACTGGTTGCCATGACGCCATGGGTGTTGCCTGCAGCCGGAGGTGGAATAAATCTAAACCTGCTCTCAAAATTTAGAGGTCTACATCATAGATGACAGTGTTACGCTAAAGTGGAACAGGAGCCATGAGTCCGTTAGGAACTTTTCAACAGATTATAAAATACCTGAGATGGATAATTGGATAAGATAGCCTGAGTGGCATCATGTCACAGGTACCGAATGCAGCTTTTCTTTACCCCCAGTGACCGTTTTTGAAGAAACCAAATTTCGTGTAAGAGCAGAACAAGGAAATACTTCTTCATGGTGTGAGATTATTTCACTTATACCTTTTGCAACAGCTCAAATTGGTCCTCCCTGAGTACGTTTAGAGGCTGAAGATAAAGCAATAATAGTAAACCTCCTTCTCCTGGAACAAAAGATAGTATTACGTGGGCTTTGGAGAGTTCAAGCTTTCTATATAGCTTAGTTATCTGGAACAATTCAAGTGTAGAGGAAGGGACTGAAACTGTTTATCCCAGAGATAAAATTTATAAACTCTCACCAGAGACTACTTATTGTTTAAAAGTTAAGGCAGAAATATTTGCACTACGGAAAGTTGGGGTGTACGGTCCAGTGTATTGTATAAATACCACAGTTGAAAATAAACTGCCTCAAGCAGAAAATTTAGATGGCAGTGTTAAAAATCAGAGATGTGTTGTTAAATGGGATCGTGCATTTGCAAACGTGACCTTTCGAGTTCAGTGGCTCCATGCCTTTTGCAAAAGGAATCCTGAGAGTCATTCATATAAATGGAAACAACTGACTGTGAAAACCTCAAAACTACCCACTGTGTCTTTCCTCCAAATCTTTTCCCAAGAGGAAATTACTATCTCCGTGTACAAGCATCTGATGGAAATAACACATCCTTTTGGCCTGAAGAGACAAAATTTAACCCTGAACTAATACCTATCATACATCCTCCAGTCATTAACGTGAATCATTAACTAGTGATTCACTGTGCATCTACATAGGCGCTCCAGAAGAATCTGAAAACAAGCCCATGAGCCGGCATCTCCCACTAAGCTTTGGAATTATTCTTTGGAAAAACACTTCAAATGCTGAGAGAAAAATTGTAGAGGACAAAAGTGATTTTACTATTTCTGACTTGCAACCGCTGACTGTATATTGTCTCAAAGCCAGAGCACACCTTGTGGATAAAAAACGAAATAAAAGCAGTATTTTTTTAGTGATGTTGTGTGTGAGTAAACAAAACCAGGAAATTCTTCCGAGAGCTGGCTGATAGCTGGCGTTTGCATTGCTCTCCCGGCTGTCACGGACGTTGGGAAAGTCCTCCTGAAAGGCATCAGTTATGTCTTCTTCCCATCGCCTAAACCTTCCTCCACCACAGATAAGTATTTCTGTGAACGGCCATTAGAGAATCTTCTGCTTTCAACTTCTGAGGAACAAACTGAAAGATGTTTTATAATTAAAAATGAAAACACAGTTATTACGGTAGAAGAAACTAATCAAATTGATGATGATTACAAAGCATATGGTTCCCAATCTAGTCAAGATTCAGGAGACTATTCTAATGAAGATGAAAATAGTGGACGAAAACTAAGTGAAGATCATCTAGACCAGGAAACAGTATGACCCGAAGTGAACTCTGTAAGGTATTAGGTCATTTCACGGGAGTTACACTGGGAACCCGAGCTCCTTGTTTCCCTCAGTAACTGTGAAGAGCTCCATCTCATCCTTCATTGTTCTACATTTTGCTTAATCAGATCTGCTTAGTCATGAGATAAGTTGTTTTTTTTTTTTTTTTTTTTTCTGAACAATAGTTTACTTAGAAATACCATGCACTTAGGGGCAATAATAAACTGCCTCAAAATTATAATTTTGGTAGTTCTTAGAAAGACTAGATATAATCCAAAGATGTATGTGAAAGAAATATCATTAGAGCCATAAATAATGTGACATTAATATATAATATATACTAACATTACTATGTGTGCATTAACATACATGTATATGTGACTAGTGACATGGGCCTATAAGCACATACAGGTTATAATAACATATGCCTGTACGTGAATCCTACACACACACACACACACACACGATGTGGACCTTATTCTGTTAGGATGGCTATAATTATAATAAGAATATTAGAAATGCTGCTCAGAAGTATGGACTTTAAGAATCTGTCCAGAAATTTGGAATCTCTAAAAGAGTTAGCTTTAAAAATATAATTTTGGGTGGTGCCTGTAGCTCAAAGGAGTAGGGGGCCGGCCCCATATACCACAGGTGGCAGATTCAAACCCTGCCCCAGCCAAAAACTGCAAAAATAAAAAAATGAAAGTATAGAGTTTGAGGCTTGGCGCCCATAGCTCATTGCTTAGGGCACCAGTCGTGCATCAGAGCTGTTTGAGGTTGCTGTGAGCTGTGACGGCATGACACTCACCCAGGGTGACAGAGTGAGATGCTGTCTTAAAATATATATACATATATATAGTTTAGAGTTTGAATCTTCCCCCCCCCCCAAAGAGACTGACATTAAAAGCAGTCTCAAATTGCTCTTAAGGAGTCAGAAGCTTTCCACCTCCCCACTCCCTCCCCCGTAACCTTGTGAGTGACATGTTATATATTTATTTGTATTTGATGTAAGTCTTCCACCCACACTAGAATTGGAAGCTCCATGAGAGCAGAGACTTAATTTTATTCATTACTATATCCCCAGCACCTGTGACAGTGCAGGGTTGCACACAGAGAAGGCACCCGGGAAATAATTCTTGAATGAATGAGAGAATGTGAACCAGGGAGTGTTGCTAACAGTGTTTTATTGGGTTACAGAGGGACGTAACCATGTTTTCAGTGTTCCTGTGCAATAGACTTATATGTTTTATTTCATTTGTATTTTTATTTTGAACCTTCCCACTATTACACAATTTTATATAATAAAACACTGGGTCTGAAAAAAAAATGTAATTTTCCTTTTTATTTATGGAGATTAAAAATTTATAAGTTGATTTTATTTTACATGAAAATTAAATTTAATTTGTAATTTTTTTATTGCTGCATAATGATGGTTAAAAATGAGTTCTGATTCAATTTTGGCTTTTTGATGCTGAGATCAGTTCTAGTTAGATGTTGATCTTCCAAAAATAACCTAACTTACCTCTCAGTTACAATGTTTGTGGCCTTCTTATTTTAAATGAACTCCAACATTCACAGGGAATTTTTTTCAGGCTATGTTATAATGAATTGCTATCAAACACATATAGACCCAGGAGGTTAAATCTGCTCTGACTGTGAGCGTTTATGTATCACGTATACTTTCCCAGAGATGCATCTACTCAGGCAATTGACAACAAACCTACTTGCTTGGAGCTAGGTTAAAAAAACAAAAAACAAAAAACACACATTTCTTATTTTGTTTGTTTGTTTATATATTTGTTGAAGATTCATTGAGGATGCAGAGAACCAGGTTATACAGATTGGATTTGTTAGGTAAAGACCCTATTGTAATTGTGTCCTGCCTCCAAGAGGTGTGTCACACAAAATCACCCCCACGCTCCTCACTCTGGTCCTCCCATTCCTCCACCCCCACCCATGTACTAGGTCATAAATTGTCCTCATATCAGAATTGACGACATTGGATTCTTGCTTTTCTATTCTTCTTTTCTTTCTTTCTTTCTTTCTTTCTTTCTTTCTTTCTTTCTTTCTTTTTTTTTTTTAATTAAATCATAGCTGTGTACATTAATGCAATCAAGGGGTGCAATGTGTTGGTTTCATATACAATCTGATATATTTTTATCAAACTGTTTAATATAGCCTTCATGGCATTTTCTTAGTTATTGTATGTAGACATTTGTATTCTGCATTTAGTAAGTTTCACCTGTACCCATTCTAAGATTCACCGTGGGTGTGGCCCCACCAATTACCATCCCTCTACCCCAACCTTCTCCCTCCCATCCCTTGGGCCTTTGCCCATATTCTTGTGCTACAATTGCGTTGTAGCCTTCATGTGAAAGCTATAAATTAGCTTCATAGTAGGGCTGAGTACATTGGATACATTTTCTTCCATTCTTGACATACTTTGCTAAGAAGAATATGTTCCAGGTCCATCCATGTAAACATGAAAGAGGTAAAGTTTCCATCTTTCTTTAAGGCTGCATAATACTGTATGGTATACATGTACCACAATTTGTTAATCCATTTGTGGGACGATGGGCACTTGGGCTTCTTCCATGACTTAGCAATTGTGAATTGGGCTGCAATAAACATTCTGGTACAGATGTCTTTGTTATATTGTGATTTTTGGTCTTCCGGGTATATACCTAGTAAAGGAATTATAGGATCAAATGGCAAGTCTACTTTTAGATCTGTAAGTATTCTCCAAACATCCTTCCAAAAGAAACGTATTAGTGTGCATTCCCACCAGCAGTATAGAAGTGTGCCCTTTCATCCACTCCAACATCTCTGGTTTGGGGATTTTGTTATGTGAGCTAATCTTACTGGAGTTAGGTGATACCTCAAAGTAGTTTAGATTTGCATTTCTCTGATAATTAAGGATGATGAGCATTTTTTCATGTGTCTGTAGACCGTGCACCTGTCTTCTTTAGAGAAGTTTCTCTTCAAGTCCTTTGCCCACCCTGAGATGGAATCACTTGTTCTTTTCTTGCTAATACGTTTGAGTTCTCTGTGGATTCTGGTTATCAAACCTTTGTCAGAGGTATATCCTACAAATATTTTATCCCATTTTGAGGGCTGTCTGCTTTCTTTACTCACTATGTTCTTGGCCGTGCTGAAGCTTTTTAGTTTGATCAGGTCCCAGTAGTGTATTTTTAATACTGCTTCAATTGCCTGGGGAGTCCTCCTCATAAAATATTCACCCAGGCCGATTCCTTCAAGAGTTTTCCCTGCACTTTCTTCTAGTATTTTCATAGTTTCATGTCTTAAGTTTAAATCTTTAATCCAGTGAGAATCTATCTTAGTTAATGGTGAAAGGTGTGGGTACAGTTTCAGTCTTCTACAGGTCACCAGCCAGTTCACCCAGCACCATTTATTAAATAGGGAGTCTTTTCCCCACTGAATATTTTTAATTGCCTTGTCAAAGATCAAATAACGGTAAATAGCTGGATTCATCTCTTGGTTCTCTATTCTGTTCCAGACATCTACCTCAGTTTTTGTGCCAGTACCATGATCTAGTGATCTAGTGATCTAGTTTTGATCTCTATTACTAGATCACAAAACTAGTGATCTAGTTTTGATCACTATTGATTTATAGTACAGTTTCAGATCTGGTAGCGTGATTCCTCCTGCTTTGTTTTTATTTCTGAGAAATGTCTTGTCTATTCAAGGTTTTTTTCTGATTCTATATAAAACAAAGTATTGTTTTTTCAAGATCTTTAAAATATGATAATGGAGCTTTAATAGGAATTGCATTAAAATTATATATTGCTTTAGGTACTATAGACATTTTAACAATGTTAATTCTTCCCAGACATGAGCATGATATGCTTTTCCATTTGTTAACATCTTCAGCTATTTCTTTTCTTAAAGTTTCATAGTTCTCTTTGTAGAGATCGTTCACATTCTTTGTTAGGTATACTACTCCCAAATATTTCATCTTCTTTGGCACTACTGTGAAAGGCATAGAGTCCTTGACTGTTTTTTCATCTTGGCTATTGTTGGTATGTATAAAGGCTACAGATTTATGGGTGTTGATTTTGTAGCCCAAGACATTGCTGTATTCCTTGATTACTTCTAAAAGTTTTTAGTAGAATCCCTGGTGTTTTCTAGATATAAGATCACATCATCTGCGAAGAATGAAAGTTTGTTCTCTTCTGACCTTATGTGGATACCTTTGATTGCTTTTTCTTCCTTAATTGCAATGGCTAAAACTTCCATTACGATGTTAAAGAGCAATGGAGACAATGGGAAACCATGCCTGGTTCCTGATCTGATTGGAAATGATTTCAATTTAACTCCATTAAACACAATATTGACTGTGGGTTTGCTATAGATGGCCTCTATTAGTTTAAGAAATGTCCCTTCTATACCAATGTTCTTAAGTGTTCTGATGATGAAGGGATGCTGGATATTATCAAAAGCCTTTTCTGCATCAATTGAGAGAATCATATGGTCTTTATTTTTTAATTTGTTTATGTGCTGAATTACATTTATAGAAATGTATATTGAGCTAGCCTTGAGACCCTGGGATAAAAACGACTTGGTCATGGTGTATAATTTGTTTGATGTGTCGTTGAATTCTGTTTGTTAGGATCTCATTGAGTATTTTTGCATCAATATTCATTAGTGATATTGGTCTATAATTTCTTTTTCTTGATGGGTCTTTTGCTGGTTTAGGGATCAAGGTGATGTTTGCTTTGTATAATGTGTTGGGTAGTATTCCTTCTTTTTCTATATTTTGGAAGAGGTTTAGTAATGTAGGTTCTAGTTTTTCTTTAAAGGTTTGGTAGAATTCTGATGTGAAGCCATCTGGTCCTGGGCTTTTCTTTTTAGGGAGATTTTGTATGGTTGATGCTATTTCAGAACTTGATATAGGCCTGTTCAACATTTCCACTTCATTCTGGCTTAGTTTTGGTAGGTGGCATGCTTACAAGTATTGGTCAATTTCCTTCAGATTTTCATATTTCTGAGACTAATGTTTCTTATAATATTCGTTAAGTATTTTTTAAATTTCTGGGGGGTCTGTTGTTATTTCGTCTTTACCATTTCTGATTGATGAAATTAGAGATTTTACTCTTTTTTTCCTGGTTAGGTTAGCCAACATATCTATTTTATCAATCTTTTCAAAAAACAAACTTTTTGATTTATTCATTTGTTGTATAATTCTTTTGTTTTCAATCTCCTTTAATTCTGCTCTAATTTTTGTTATTTCTTTTCTTCTGCTGGGTTTGGGTTTCAAATGTTCTTCCTTCTCCAGTTGCTTGAGATGTCCCATTAAGTTGTTAACTTCCTCTTTTCGTTCTCTTGAGGCTTGCAGTGCTATAAATTTCCCTCTTAGGACTGCCTCTGCAGTCTGATAATTTGTGTCTTCATTGTCATTTTGTTCCAAAAATGTGGTAATTTTCTTCTTAATCTCATCTATGACCCATCTATCCTTCAGCATAAGATTATTTAGCTTCCATGTTTTTGTATGAGTATGCAGATTTCTGTTGTTATTGAGTTCAACTTTTATTCCATGATGTTCTAAGAAGATGCAAGGTTGTAACTGGGTTATAGCTTTCATGTGAAAGCCCGAAATTAGTTTCATAGTAGGGGTGAGTACATTGGGTACTTTTTGTTCCATTCTTGAGATACTTTACTAAGAAGAATATTTTCCAGCTCCATCCATATAAACATAAAAGAGGTAAAGTCTCCTAAGAATAGGGAGAAGGGGGAAAGGGAGGGGAGGGAGGAGAAGGGGGGCAGAGGGAGGGGGACAGATGGGATCACACCTGCAGTGCATCTTACAAGGATATATGTGAAACTTAGTAAATGTAGAATGTAAATGTCTTAGCACAATAACTAAAAAAATGCCAGGAAGGCTATGTCAACCTGTGTGATGAAAATGTGTCAAACCATTTATGAACCTAGTGTATGATGACCCATGATCATATCAATGTACATAGCTATGATTTAATAAAAATAAATAAATAAAATAAAAAAAGAATGGGTACAGGCAAAACTTACTAAATGCAGAAAACAAATGCCTACATACAGTAACTAAAAAAATGCCATGAAGGCTACGTTGAATAGTTTGATGAGAATATTTCAGATTGTATATGAAACCCGCACATTGTACCCCTTGTTTGCACTAATGTACACAGCTATGATTTAACAATAAAAATAAATAAATTAAAAAAAAAGAAGATGCAAGGAAAAATTTCTATTTTTTTAAATTTGGTGAGGTTAGACTTGTGACCTAGGATGTGATCACTTTTGAAGTATGTTCCATGGGCTGATGAGAAGAATGTGTATTCAGTTTTGTTGGGATGAAATGTTCTGTAGATGTCTGTTAAATCCAAATGTTGAATAGTTAAGTTTAAATTAAACTGCAGAGGCAGTCCTAAGAAGAAAATTACCACATTTTTGGAACAAAATAACAATGAAGCCACAAATTATCAGACTGCAGAGGCAATCCTAAGAGGGAAATTTATAGCACTGCAAGCCTCAAGAGAATGAAAAGAGGAAGTTAACAACTTAATGGGACATCTCAAGCAACTGGAGAAGGAAGAACATTTGAAACTTAACTATTCAAATGATTTAATAGTTAAATCAAATGTTAAATCAAATGTTGAATAGTTAAGTTTAAATCAAAAATTTCTTTGCTTAGCTTCTTTTTGGAGGATCTATCCAACACTGCTAAAGGGTGTTAAAATCTCTGAGTACTATGGAACTTGAGGAAATGAAGTTGCTTATGTCTGTTAGAGTATCTCTTATAAGCTGAGGCACGTTCTGGTTGGGTGCATAAATAATAATTGAAATCTCATCATATTGAGTATTACCTTTAACAAATATGAAGTGTCCATCCTTATCCTTTCTTACTTTGGTTGGTTTAAAGCCTATTGTATCTGTGAATAGGATTGCAATGTCTGTTTTTTTTCTGCTGTCCATTTGCCTGGCATTAGATGACCATCCCTTCACCTTGACTCAATATTTATCTTTTAAGGTAAGATGAGATTCTTGTATGCAGCAGATATCTGGCCTGAGTTTTTGTATCCAGTCAGTCAACCTGTGCCTCTTTAGAGGACAATTTAAACCATTCACATTAATTGAAAATATTGATATGCCTTTCAAAAGTCCGGTGGACATTTTTAATCCTTTTGAGACTATGGAAGTTGGAATTTGATCAGAAGTTTCTGGGTGAGTTTACTTTTGTGGTGGAGAATTAAGCTGGTCTTTAGGGAGGATAGGTCTGTGAATATCCTCGAGAGATGGTTTAGTTATGGCAAATTTCTTCAACATGTGAATGTCATTAAAATATTTAATTTCTCCATCATAAATGAAACTCAGTTTAGTTGGATACAGGATTCTGGGTTGAGAGTTATTTTGTTTTGGGAGATTAAAAGTCAATGACCATCCTCATCTAGCTTGAAAGGTTTCAGCAGAGAGATATGCAGTTATTCTAATATACTTCCTCTTATAGGTTATGGTTTTCTTACATCTGGCTGCTTTCAGAATTTTCTCCTTCATATTAACTTTAGTGAAATTGATTATGATGTGTCTGGGTGACGTGTTATTTGGGTTGAGTCGTGCTGGAGTTCTGAAACTGTCTGCTATCTGAATTTCAGAATCTCTTGGCATGTCTGGAAAGTTCTCTTTCATAATCTCATAAAGAAGAAACTCTGTGCCTTGTGAAGCCACTTCATCTCTTTTGGGGATCCCTATAAGGTGAATATTGGTTTTCTTCAAATTATTCCAGAGCTCTCTGAGAGAGTCATCAGTTTTTGCCCTCCATTTCTCTTCCTCTTTGAATGTTTGAGAGCATTCTAAAACTTTGTCTTCAATGTCAAATCTTTTTTTCTGGCTTCCTCAATTCTGTTACTGAGGGATTCTACTGTATTTCTTAGCTCTTTGAGGGCTGCAACTTCTTGTCTCAATGTGTCAAAATTTTTGGTCATTTTGTCTTTAAATTCATTGACTTCTTGAGATATCTTTTGGATTACTGCTTAGAATTCTAATTCGATCTTATTTACTATCCAGATTCTGAATTCAATTTCTGACATCTCAGTCATTTGTTTATGCATGGGATCTTGTACTGTGTCTGCCTTATTATTGTTTGGAGGAGTTGATCTACTCTGATTATTCATATTGCCGGAGTTTTTCCATTGATTTCGCCTCATGATTGTTTTTCACCATAGCCTCTGGCCATCCTCAGAGTTGGGGAGGTGTCTCTCCAAGATTAGACCCCTGCGAGATCACTCTATTGTTGCTGGATCTTTGTAGGGAGTGACCCTGTGTAGCTTCTCTGGGGCTGCCCCAGCCAGGGAGTTCTGGCTGTGGGAACAGATCCAGAGTGTGGCACACTCAGATCCAGTAACAGGGCAGGGGATGGTGCACACAATTTGGGAGTGCCTGGTGCCCGGTGACTTTGGCACAGAGAGCTCAACTTTCTGGCAGTCTGTGTCCAGGACGAGGGCTCTGTGCAGAGGCAGGGAGGGCTGCAGAGGGAGGGTGTGGTTCGCATGGGTACCAGAGTCCCTGGCCAGACGTGCAGGCCGGCACGGAGGCAGGAAGGGTATGGGAAGGAGGACACGAGTTGTGCAGCTCCCGGAGTTCCTGGCTGGTGTGGGCAGAGGCCTGGTTGGTGCAGGGTGCCAGGCGCAGTGCTACATGGTTGTCAACTGAGTCCCTGGCCAGGGCGTTGCTTCTCTATTCTTATGATGCTTTACTAAGAAGAATGTGCTTCAACTTCATCCAGGTTAATACAAAAGATGTGAAGGGTTTTTTTATTAACAGAAGCAAAAACAAAGACCATATGATCCTCTCAATAGATGCAGAGAAAGCATTCAATAAAATTCAGCATCCTTTTCTAATTAGAACTCTGAAGAAAATAGGCATAGGTGGCACATTTCTTAAATGGATTGAAGCCATCTATAACAAACCCATAGCTAATATTATACTGAATGGTGTAAAATTGAAAGATTTTCCACTTATAACTGGAACCAGACAAGGTTCTCCTCTATTGCCACTACTATTCAACATAGTGCTGGGAGTTTTAGCCAATACAATCAGGCAAGAGAAGGAAATAAATGGCATCCAAATGGGAGTAGAGGAGGTCAAATTCTTGCTCTGTGCTGATGATATGGTCTTATCCTTACAGAATCCCAAAGAGTCAACTCCAAGACTCCTGGAAGTGATCCAAAAATACAGTAATGTCTCAGGATGTAAAATCAATGTCTATAAATCAGTAGCCTTTGTACATACCAATAACAACCAACATGATAAGCTAATCAAGGACACAATTCCCTTCACAGTAGCTTCAGAGAAAATGAAATTCCTAGGAGTGTACCTAATAAAAGAGGTGAAGGACCGCTACAGAGAAAGTTACTTAAACCCTGAGGAAAGTAATAGCAGCAGATATTAACAAATGAAAGAACATACCTTGTTCATGGCTGGGAAGAATCAACCTTGTTAAAATGTCTATACTTCCCAAAACAAACTACAGATTTAATGCATTCCCCATGAAAATACCTACATCATACTTTCACGATTTGGAAAAATAATTCTTCATTTTGTATGGAACCAGAAAAAAAAAATTCTTATAGCTAAGGCAATTCTTAATAATAAAAACAAAGCCCAGGGCATGAGACTATCGGACTTTCGGCTGTACTACAAGGCCATAATAATCAAAACAACATAGTATTGGCACAAAAATACAGATATAGACATCTGGAACTGAATAGAAAACCATGAAATGAAATTAACATCTTACAGCCGCCTAATCTCTGATAAACCAAACAAGAATATACATTAGGGGAAAGAATCCCTAGTTAATAAATGGTGCTGGAAGAACTGGATAACCACATGTGAAAGACTGAAACTGGACCCGCACCTTTCTCCACTCAATAAAATTGATTCAAGATGAATAAAAGATCTAAATCTAAAGCACAAAACAATAAAAATCCTTAAAGAAACTGTGGGGAAAACACTAGAAGTTATGGGATTGGGGAAAGACTTTATGCAGGAGACTTTCATGGCAATTGCAACAACAATAAAAATAAACAAATGGGACTTAAAAAGACGCATTTCATACCAAAGTGGGTTAAGTATAAACTTACTAGAACCAAATTAAATTTAGCAAAGCCTAATATTGAACAAATAGAAAGAGATAATGCTAGTAATAAGAATAGTGGTGATAAAAAGAGAGACAATATCATTCTCATTTTTAAAAATCTTCATTGTCCAGAGCGGCTCCTGTGGCTCAGTGAGTAGGCCGCCAGCCCCATATACCAAGGGTGGCAGGTTCAAACCCAGCCCCGGCCAAACTGCAACAAAAAAATAGCCGGGTGTTGTGGTGGGCACCTGTGATCCTAGCTACTTGGGAGGCTGAGGCAAGAGAATCGCCTAAGCCCAAGAGCTGGAGGTTGCTGTGAGCTGTGTGATGCCACAGCACTCTACTGAGGGTGACAAAGTGAGACGCTGTCTCTTAAAAAAAAAAAATCTTCATTGTCCAGAAGAATATATAAATTCATTACATTTTAATTTCTTGTTATAATCCACAGGTTTAATGAGAAGCAGATTGAAATAGAAAATGTAACTAGAAACTTTTACAGTAGCTCTCCCTTATCTACATTTCACTTTCTGCAGTTGCAGTTACTTGCAGTCCACCATAGTCCAAAGTACTATATGAATAATTCCAAAAATTTACAAGTTTTAAAATGTGCACTGTTGTGACTAGTAAGATGAACTCTCGTGTAGTCCTGCCCAGGATGTGAATCATCCTTTTGTCCAGCATATTCCTTCTTGACTGTTAGTCACTTACTAGCCACCTTTACTAATACAATAAAAAAATAGATAAGAAAACACAGAGCCCAGAGCTATCCACAGTTTCAGGCATCCACTCGGGGTTCTGGAACATAAATATCTGTCACAGGTAGAGGGGGAACTTTCATATTTGGGAGAGGAGTCCTTATAAATACATTTTGAAAAACAATTTTTTAAAATTAATATTAAATTATAGCTGTGTACATTAATGCAATCATGGGGCACCATACACTAGTTTTATAAACAGTTTGACACATTTTCATCACACTGGTTAATATAGCCTTCCTGGCATTTTCTTAGTTATTGTGTGAAGACAATTATATTCTACATTTACTAAGTTTCACAGGTACCCTTGTAAGATGCACCTCAGGTGCAATCCCACCTATCACTCTCCCTCTGCCCATACTACCCCCTCCCTCCCTTCCCTCTCCCCTTTCCCCATATTCTTAGATTATAACTGGGTTATAGCTTTCATATGAAAGCCAAAACTTAGCTTCATAGTAGGGCTGAGTACATTGGATACTTTTTCTTCCATTCTTGAGATACTTTACTAAGAAGAATATGTTCCAGCTCCATCCATGTAAACATGAACAATGTAAGGTCTCCATCTTTCTTTAAGGCTGCATAATATTCCATGGTGTACATATACCACAATTTATTAATCCATTTGTGGATTGATGGGCACTTGGACTTTTTCCATGGCTTAACAATTGTGAATTGGGCTGCAATAAACATTCTGGTGCAAATATCTTTGTTGTAATGTGATTTTTTGGTCTTCTGGGTATATACCTAGTAGAGGAATTATAGGATTGAATGGCAGGTCTATTTTTAGATCTCTAAGTGTTCTCCAAACATCTTTCCAGAAGGAATGTATTAATTTGCATTCCCACCAGCAGTGCAGAAGAATTCCCTTTTCTCCACATCCACGCCAACATCTCTGGTCTTGGGATTTTGTGATATGGGCTACTCTTACTGGAGTTAGATGGTATCTCAAGGTAGTTTTGATTTGCCTTTCTCTGATAATTAAAGATGATGAGCATTTTTTCACATGTGTGTAGGCTGTGCACCTGTCTTCTTCAGAGAAGTTTCTTGCCCAGTGTGCGATGGGATCACTTGTTCTTCTCTTGCTTATACGTTTACTTTACGTTAACTAAGATAGGCTCACTGGATTAAAGATTTTAACTTAAGACATGAGACTATAAAAATACTAGAAGAGAGTGCAAGTAAAATCCTTGAAGAAATCCGTCTGGGCGAGTATTTTATGAAGAGGACCCCTAGGGCAATTGAAGCAGCTTCAAAAATACACTACTGGGACCTGATCAAACTAAAAAGCTTCTGCACAGCCAAGAACATAGTGAGTAAAGCAAGCAGACAGCCCTCAGAATGGGAGAAGATATTTGCAGGTTATGTCTCTGACAAAGGTTTAATAACCAGAATCCACAGAGAACTGAAAAACAATTTTTTATTGGTGGTGTTTGTAGCAAAGACTTTCCTTACATAACTGAAATCTACAGGGCTGCTGTTTACTTAAGCAAACTGACATTTAAATATACAAGCATCATTTGGAACTGTAATTGTCAAAATGTGCTTCTCCACCAGACTAAAGCAGACAAAGTTAAGAAAAATGTTGGAAATGTGCCAGAAACAAGGTTTAATCCATTGGATTTAGAATCAGAAACACTGATTAGTGTAATTCTTTATTATCTCTGAGATTGGGGGCTTCAGTTTCTTATTACCAAAGAAAGGATGATAACAATGATAATAATAATGATGCCAGTAACAGCAATTTGTTTTAAGGAAGAGTCAAACCAAATGGGTTAATGTATGTGGGAGTATTTTTTTTTTCAATGAATACAATATAGAATTCCACATAGTTTTAGTATTTTTAGTTGGCATGATCCAAAATTAATAACAAATAAGTAAGCATTATGGAACCACAGTAGTTCATATTAAATAGAAAGAATCGTTTTTCATCCTGGACTTGCGAGCCATGTGTGCAAGTAAGGAATTAAATCTGAAAGTGTTCTGCACCCATAGGCAGTGGGCCCTGCACTTTATTTTATTTTAAAAAACTGAAACAGATGATTTATGTGACACTCATTCTGAAAAGAGTTCTGTTTATCACTTTGACATTTGGGGGCTTTTGTGTTTGCTTTCTGAAACTACCCCAAAGAGAAATTTTCTATTTTCATTGTTTTCTTTAAGTTCTCAACTTATTCTGTGGGTCTAACGTTTTTTGGGGAAACTCCACCCTTAGAAAGTGTTAAGAGCATTGACATTGGAATGAAAGAAACCTGGGTAGAGTCTGTTTACAGCTGTCACAGTGACGGTGGCGTTAGGTAAATGACTTTAACCAACTCGATTTGGGGCAAACCCCGAGTTTTATGAATAACAAACCTGAAAGTGATCTGTGGAGAGTCACAGCTGTCACAGTGACGGTGGCTTTAGGTAAATGACTTGAACCAACCCGATTTGGGGCAAACCCCGAGTTTTATGAATAACAAACCTGAAAGTGATTTGTGGAGAGTCAGTGTCAATGCAGAGTGAGGCTGCAGAGAGGGTCTGTGGTCAGACAAGTGAGGAGTTCTGGTCCAAACAAATTTCAGTGTCATTGGGTATCTCACTTGCCTCATCTGTAAAGTGAAAGAGATTCTTTTCCAGCATTTATATTGAATTAATCCATAATTCACATTTCAAGAACCGTATCTTAATTTTTTCAAGTGTTTAAATGTTTTCAGGAAATGTAAAGCACAAGATAAATATTTTTTGCTGTTATTGTTAAAACAGGAACATTAAATTGTCAAAAAGATAGTAATAGCAAGATCTATCATGTTTTTTCCTCGTATCTTCTCCCTTTTTCTTCCTTCTCCGGCTCCTGAGCACTCAAGAGTTTGGTTATAGGATGCATCAGGGTTACAGACACAGAGCAGCATTCACATACTGACTTTCATTCTGTTTTTAATAAGTTGAAAGCAAAACTTACCAAGCCTCTTTTTTTTTTTTTTTTTTTTTTTGAGACAGAATCTCACTCAGTTGGCACAGGCCTCAGCCTAGCTTGCAGCAATCCACCATATCCAGCTAATTTTTCTATTTTTAGTAGAGATAGGGTCTCAATCTTGCTCAGGCTGATTTTGAAATCCTGAGCAGCTCAGCCTCCCAGCATGCTCGGATTACAGGTGTGAGACACCTGCACTGGCCTGCCAAGTACTTTTGTAGTGGGCACTAAACTTAGAAGGGCTAGCGGGAGATCTTCAGCCAAAGAATTGCTGGCCTCTTTACAATAATGATGGATTGAATTACATACTTTTGGCTTTCTCCAAAGGATCTATTTGCCAAAGGAAAATGTAAAGAGCTTTAAAAATCTTTTTGCTCCTTAATGTTTCACAGTTTCTAGTCCTTTATGAAACTTCCAAATTTTGAGGTGTTTGTTTTAGGAGAGAAGAAATGGATTTATGAGACATCAGAGAAGGAGAAAGACATGGTTGTACATCTCTGGTGATATGGAAGGGTTTTCTGAAAAAAAGAAAGGGCAGGGTGACTGCAAAAACTGCAGGGCTGTGAAGGGTCCTTGGAAGATTGTTTTGGAAAGATACACTGCCTACATTTCCCAGACCTGGGGTCCCATGCATGGTCACACCTGTGCCTCACCTTCTCACTGGCCCTGCCAGTTAGTATCTGCAGGATACTCTTCAGAAGGATGAGTGTGAGAGTTTTCAAGCACTCCAAATTGAAGTATTTTCCTACCAGAATTTGTTATATTTGGCAGTCAGTTGCTGTAATTATTTTTGTTAAGTATAATAGGTGCATTATGGATGAATAGTTATTTGCATGATAAATCTATATCTCCTACCAATATATATACCATGGTTTCCATAAGAAAAGAGGATTTCAGTTCCAAACTATGGCTTTATCTCTAAGTAGAGGAAGGCTTAAAGATCACGTTCTTCACATACAACCTTCAGAGTCTAAAGGATAAAAGGCATCTATGAAAGATGGCTACCTGGGCTAATGGAGGCTTGGGGTATTATCTCTGGCAGTCTTGGCACAATAACTTAATGTTCCTGAACTTCCATTTGCTCAGTTGCAAGGTGAAGTGAAACTTTCCTACCAGTCAGTGCTGACATGCCAAGCATCTTCTAATAATCCTTTCTTTTGATTCAGTGCTCTGACCATATTGACTAATTTATTCCCCAGAACAACCATGGTTTCTCAAACCTCTGACATTAGACTTCCTCCGCATCTTTAAAGATTCAGCTCAAACATCACTTCCAGGAAAATGTTCCCAAACACCTCCCACATGCACAACACAAACACACACAGCACAGACCCTCTTGGAGTTTCCATAATGCCTGGTGTTTACTCCAGTGACAGTACATATCTCGCTGCATACAATGTGCCTCTTTAGTTGCTATCTCTCACCTTGTACTGCAAATGTTTTGAGAATAGGGATTATATTACTTGGCTGTGTATACCTAAATATTTCCATAATAAATATCTCCTGAATAAGTGAATAAATGCATGAACAACAATAAATGCATGAACAACAATATCTCCTGAATAAGTGAATAAATGCATGAACAAGCAAAGCTCTCTTTCCACACTGTCTCCCTTAGTTCATTGCTCTGTCTACCTGGGCCAAACATACCCTGGATTGGGTGAGTAATCAAAGCTGCTCTATATCCCAGAACTCATTAGCAGGAGCTCTACAGGGTGAGACCATGCTCCTTTCCTCTTAGTCACCCAGTCATGCTGACAAAACTTACCTGCTAGCTCTGGGGAAGGGCTCACATCCTTCTTTTGGACTATACCTTGTTCCCTTAGGCATAAAGTGTTCTGAAGCCTGAGTCAGCCATCCTTGCCCATTTGCATGCCTGGCTGCTATCCAAGACTCAGATGCTTGGCCACCCAGGTGCTCAGCCTCAGAAAGCCAACAGCAAGGTGGTCTTGGCCAACAGAAACCAAATTTATCTAGTGCAGAATAAAGGAGGAAGTAAGCCCTAGCTAGGAGTCAGGAGACCCTGCCGGGTATCTGCCCTGGCAAGTTGTATAACCTTTGGCAAAATACTTATTCCTTGGCCTATTTTCATCATCTAGGCAGTTATACTGTTGAGCCACATAACCTCTAGGGTCTTGTCAAATTCTCAACTTTTAGGATCTGAAATCAAGGGAAGGCTAAGCGTTTCCCATACCTGAAAGAGTAACAATTCTTATGTGCCTGTAGAAAGCTTATCTCCAGGGGAAGGGCCAGAAGGAACAGTTCAAGCTCACTACCAATGATGGCTCAAAATACACACAAGATACTGTTTCTGCCCTCATTCTCTTGAGGCTCAGATTCTGAGAAAGGTTAGCCTTGCTGTCCCAACAAGCCTTAATTTATCAGCAGTGGGCAGTGCAGTATGAATACAAAGCAAGTGATCTGGCCATGATCTGGGCTGCACTCATACGCAAATGACAACATATCACTTCATCTTTCACACAGTGTGTGGTTGTGGTATCCCTTCCGCACAGTCTGTTTTCAGAGTTCCTAATGGAATGCATTTGTATGCTATAAATAGGCTCAGATCCAACACTGATTTCTTTGGAATGAATCGATAAAAAAAATGAATACTAGCAATACTTCTACCAAAATCGTCACATTTATTTACTATTTAGTATTTCTGAGACTAGTGCAATATGACCCTTTGCTGGTAACCACTCTGTTACTTTGTTCTTGTAACCACTCTGTTAAGAAATTATTTTCATTCTCATAATACACATGAAGAGACTAAAATTAATTTTAATGGAATTTAGACAAAATACATAAACTGATTGAAATATACTGTATAAGAATTATAATCCCTCACATTTTTATAGCATTGTAAGCATACAAAGAACATTTTACAACATCATTCTATTTGGTTTTTTGCTAGAATGTTGTAAGGAAGTAATGACTGTTTCCATTTCAAGAAATGCAAAGGTAGGATGGAGCAATGGTAGTTCTGATCTCTTAATCCTCAGTCCTGGGTATAGGGAACAGTCTGAAAAATAGTATCCTGCAGTTGAATATGGGATATGAAGCTGAATTTCTGAAGGTTGGTTGAGCTTTTAGACAAAGTGAGAGGGTACGAGCTTAGGTAGAGATAGAAGGACAATAAATGAAGAAACAGCCCTCTGTAATAGTGTCCTACACCATATGCAAATGATGCCAACAGTCCACAGTCACATCTGTGCAGAGTTCGTTTTTAAGAACACAGAGAAAGATCTCAAAATGCAGGAAAAGGAGAGACCATTTTGGGTGGAGACATTTCATTTCCTGAGGGGCTTTTGTGCTCATTCAACTTGAAACTTCTAGAATAATTCATTAGGTGTGGAATAGCAGTTGTTCACATCCAACATATTGATTAGATCTCGCCTTCATCTGTTCCATACTAAGCTCTTCCCTTCTCCTTTACCAAATGTCAGGTAATTAGTCAGACAGAGTGAATAATTTATAGTGTTTAGAAAAGAAGTACATATCTGAGTCTTTAGGATGAGGAAAACTGGCATATCAGGGTCTGAGTGAAACTGGGATTGCCAGAGTCCACAGTGGTCATTCTGTCATTTGGTGAAAGTCACAGCTTAGAAAATTGAGCATTCTTACCTTGTCAGATTCACAAAAGTCTAGGTAGAACTCCCATTATGAGACTTGGAATTCCACTTGATGCTTTGTCTTCTCTTAATTTAATGCTAGAAGTCTACAATTTGAAGAAGGATCAAATCGAAGTCAGATTTAGCAATGCTTATGTTTATCTCTGCTGTAAGTCCCTGAGTGAGCCTTGATTTTTCTTCATCAGCACCTGCACATCCAGCTGTTTATTAATTTCTATTAATTTTGCCTTTTAAATATCCTCAAATTCTCTTTTCCATCTCAGTTTTACGTGTCTAGATTTGGCTCACAGCATATTTTTTTGTGAACTACTGCAATGGCGATCCTCCCTAGTAACGTGCACCACGTATGTCTAATTTTTCTATTTTTGGTAGAGACAGAGTCTCACTCTCATTCAGGCTGGTCTTGAACTCCTGACTTCAAGCAATCCTCCTGCTTTGGCCTCAAGAGTGCTAGGAGTGCAAGTGTGAGGCACCAAGCCTGACCTAAAATAGCTTTCTTATTATCATCCTGATTCTAACATGAGCTGAATTACTGATGCAGTACAGACAAATTACCCTACTGTGCGAAATTGTACGTGGTTCTGTAATGTCAGGGTAAAATTCCAAATCCTACACATTCTGCTTCCTGAGCCTCATTCTCTACCTCACATAGTGAATTATTTTGCAGTTCCCTCAAAATTCTGTCCTCTTTTAATTTTTTGATCATGGGGATTCCCTTATCCAGAGTGCATTTTCTTCTCCTTGCCCTACTGTTGACTTATTACCTTTTTTTTTTTTTTTTGGTGTTTCTTCTCCTTTCTTCTGTCTATGACTGCTTCCTTCCCCAGACATCCACAGTCTATTTAGCCTTTGTCAATTTACATGATCCTCACTCAGTCCTGGTTTCAATGCAATTTCACTTACTGGCATACATATTGGTCCATTCATCAAATTGCGAATTCCTCAAGCACAATAATCACGCTTTTTTTCTATCCCTATAATAAAACCCAATAAATACTATTGGAACAGATATTTAACAAAATACTTGTAATTTTTCTCCCAGTGCAAGTAGGAGAAACTCTTTTTCTGCTGAATGGTCTAAGATAGGCCTGCCTATGGATTTTTTAGTTTATGAAATAATTTTTGTATAATAATAATAAAGATTTTTGGGGGTCAAATCTTTTTAATTCAGGGCTCTATACTGATGAAGTGAATGGAAGTCTCAGAATGTTCATGTTTACATGTCCATCTTCCTTACTGTGTAACTGCTGGGTATAATCACTTGGGATTCAACCTGACCCAAGCATCCTTCAATATTATTCCTACTTTCAATTCCTACTTTATAATGAAATGGCAGCTGTTAGGAATATTGACAATAAGTTGGAAAGGTAAATATGTTTCAGCTTGTTCACACTGTGTACTGAAGTTACATGAAATCTGCATATATCCCTTATCATTTGTGGATAATATTAGAATCTGAAAGCCTTTACCTTGTCTTCTTGCTTTACCATCTAATTTTTTTTTTTTTTTTTACCTCTAAAAAGTTACTTGACTCAGTTTCTTCATCCATAAAGTAGGGGTCATCATTATACTTATAGAGTTATTGTGAGGATTAAAAGATAAAATACATGTCAGTGTCTACATAATGCCTGGAACAGGGTAAGCAGATAACTATGAGTCTTGCTTTCTGAATTCCTCTTCTTGGCCTTCCTTAGCTTGGGTCACTCTGTCATTGTGACAAGTGTCACTGATTCTGGCCACATGCAAATGATATGGTGTACAAATTCAAGATTGGTCACTCTACATCCTTTATATTCTCACATAAATTTTATAATCATCTTTTTAATTTCTTCAAAGAATCTGTAGGGATTTTTGACTGGGATTGCTTTAAGTAAAAGAATAATTTGGGAAGGTAGAACATCTTCTAATCCATGATTATTGTATATATTACCAACATTCTTTTAGAATTTGTTTCACTAATGTTTTGGAGTTCAGAAAAAATATCTTACTAATATATTCTTAAATTTATTCCTAGGTATTAGATTAGTTTCACTATACATTATATGGTATTTTTTATTTTCCAATTTTTCATTGCTTTCATATAAAAGATGGATTTTTGATTATTAACTTTGTGTCCTGTGAACTTGGTAAAGGCATGTATTCTAGAAGGTTATTTTTGTGTGTGTGAATTTTATTCAGCCCTTGATAGCAACATTTATATCATCTATGAAAAGTAATAGTTTCACTTACTATTTTTAAAGTTTTTCTTCCTCTTTTTCTTGCCTTATTGCACTGATTAAGACTCACCTTAAAAGTTGAAGATAAGTGTTGAGGAGATAAAACTCTTGCCTGTTTCTACTCTTAAAAAATATTCAGTTTTTCCCAACTAAAAATATTACTAGCTTGGATTACTTTTTAGATTTCCATAGTCAAATTAAAGAGGTGCCCTTCCATTCTGGCTTGTTGGAAGTTTTTATCATGAGTGCTGTTTATATACCTATTGAGATAATAACATGATTTTCTCATTTGTTCCATTTATAAGGCATAAGGCATTGGCTGATTTTTTAAAATTAAATCAGGCTTATATTCCTGGATCAAAAACCAGTCACGACATATTATCTTTATAACTACTCTTAGATGCGACTTGCTAATATTTTGTCAGAGATTTTTGATCTTTGGTGAGCAGATATCTGGTCTGTAATTTTCTTTTATTGCAATGTTTTTGTCAGATTTTGGTGTCAGGATTATGCTGGTCTCATGAAATAATTTGGGATATGTTTACTTCCTCTTCTATAGTTGCAGAATTCGTATCTTTTTTACTTTAATTTGCTAGAATTCACTATGATGACATTTGTAATCATATTTCTCTTTGTGGGAAGATTTTCAATCAAGAATTCAATTTATTTAATAGGCATATGAGTATTTAGAATCCTATTTCTTCCTATGTTCAAATTAGTAAATTCTATCTATCAAGAAATTTGTCCATTCTACTTAAGTTGTTAAATTTATTTGCATAATATTCTAATTGTTCTTTAGCTGTTTGCAGTGATATCCTGCCTTTATTATTGTTATGACTAATGAATTTCCTCTTTTTTATTTTTTGAGCAGTCTTAAAAAGGTGTTTTTTTTGTTTGTTTTTTTTTGTAGAGATGGGGTATCTTTATGCTGCTCAGGCTGGTTTTGAACTTCTGGCTTCAAATGATCCTTCTGTCTCAGCCTCCAAAAGTGCTAAGATTATAGGCATGAGCCATCACTATACCTGGTCTTACTCAATTTCCCCTTTGTTGATTTTTTTTTTTCTACAGTTTGATTATTGAATTATTTTTTAAGTATTTGTTATTTCATTTTATTTTTAAATTTTTGAATTAATAATATATATATGGTACAATGTGATGGTTTGAAATATATCTACAATGTAGAATGGTTAAATCAAGCTAGTTAATTTTTTTTTAAGTATGTGATAATTTTTTTTTAAATTTCAGAATATTAGGGGGTATACATGTTTTGTTTACATACTTTGTTTTTCTACAGGTTGAGTCAAAGTATTAAGTGTGCCCTTCACCCAGATAATGTGCACTGTACCTTATAAGTGTGAATTTCCCCTACCTCCTTCCCCCTACCCTCAGCTTGAGTTTTATTGAGATTTATACTTTCAAATGTGCATGTAAGTATTGATTGATTAGTTACAATTTTGTATTGACATACATATGTTTGTCCATCCTAGTGATGTTTCACTTAGAAAAATGGTTTCCAGCTCCATCTAGCTTGTCACAAAAGATACTAGATCACTATTTTTTTTAATGGCTGAGTAGTAGACCAAGTACCACAATTTATTAATCTACTTATGTATAGGGTTGTTTGCACATCTTTGTGATTGTGAATTGTGTTGCTGTGAACATTTGAGTGCAGGTGTCCTTTTTGGTAAATTACCTCTTTTTCCTTTGGGTATATACCCAGTAGTGTGAATGCTGGATCAAATGACAGGTCTACTTTAAGTTCTTTGAGGTATTTCCATAGAATTTTCTATAGAGGTTGTACTCATTTGCAGTCCCGCAAATAATGCATAAGAGTGTTTTATAGCGGAAATTTAGCACATTGATTTTATATTTTTATTTTTCTAACATAGGCATTTAAAATAAAATGTTTTGGTATATAAAGCATTGTATGCCAAATGTCCACTGACGTGTGGACATTGATTGTATATCCTGAGACATTATTGTATTTTTTGATGACTTCCAAGAGTCTTGTGGTTGATTCTCTAAGTATAAGATCAGATCATCAGCAAAGATGGAAAGTTTGACCTCCTCTGCTCCCATTTGGATGCCCTTTATTTCCTTCTTTTGCCTGATTGTATTGGCTAGAACTTCCAGCACTATATTGAATAGTAGTGGCAATAGAGGACAACCTTGTCTGGTTCCAGTTCTAAGTGGAAAAGCTTTCAGTTGTACTCCATTCAGTAAAATGTTAGCTGTTGATTTGTCATAGATAGCTTTGATCAGTTTAAGAAATGTGCCACCTATGCCTATACTCTTTAGTGTTCTAACTAGAAAAGGATGCAGGGTTTTTATCCAATGCTTTTTCTGCATCTATTGAGAAGATTATATGGTCTTTGTTTTTGCTTCTGTTGATACAGTGAATAACATTTATGGACTTATGTATGTTAAACCAGCCTTATATCCCTGAGATGAAACCTACTTGATCATGATGTATGACTTTTTTGCTGATAAGCTGTAATCTATTGACTAGGATTTTGTTGAGAATTTTTGCATCTATATTTATTAGTGAAATTAGTTTGAAGTTCTCCTTTTTAGTTGGGTCTTTTCCTGGTTTTGATATCAGGGTCATGTTTGCTTCATAGAAGGTGTTGGGGGAAAATTCCTTCTTCCTCAATTTTTTTGGAATAATTTCTGCAGGATAGGAATAAGTTCTTCTTTGAAGATTTGATAGAATTCTGGTGTGAAGCCATCCAGACCACAGCATTTTTCTGTTGGGAGAATTTTATTGTTTGTTTGATTTTGGTGCTTGAAATTGGTCTGTTCAGGAGATCTAATTCTTCCTGGCTAAGTCTAGGGAGAGGGTATGATTCCAAACATTGATCCATTTCCTTCACATTGTAAGATTTCTGGACATATTGATTCATTTCCTTCACATTGTAAAATTTCTGGGCATAGAGTGTCTTGTAGTATTCAGAGATAATCTCTTATATGTCTGTGGCATCTATTTTATTTCTCTTTCATCATTTCTAATTGAGTTTAGTAGAGATTTTACTTTTCTATTCCTAGTTAGTCTGGCCAAAAGTTTATCTATTTTATTTAAAAAGCCAACTAACTCCTTATTTCATTAATTTTGTGAATGATTCTTTTGTTTTCATTTTCATTGATCTCTGATTTCATTTTGTATATATATTTTCTTCTACTGGGTTTAGGCTTAGATTGTTCTTCTTTTCCCAATTCCATAAGATGGCTTGTGAGTTTGTTGATGCATTCTCTTTTTTTTTTTTTTTTGATTTAGGCTTCTAAAGCAATGAATTTTCCTCTCAGGGCTGCTTTTGCTGTATCCCACAGGTTTTGGTAGCTTGTGCCTTCATTGTTGTTATGCTTAAGGAAGTTAATGATGTTATTTTTTATTTCTTCCTGTACCCAACTGTTATTCAGCATAAGGCTGTTTAATTTCCATGCTTTTGTGTGGGGTTGAACGTTTTTATTAGAGTTGAGTTCTACCTTTAGTGCCTTATGGTCTGAGAAGATAAAAGGTATAACTTCAATTCTTTTGATTCTGTTGAGATTTGTTTTGTGCCCTAGAATATGATCAATTTTGGAGAATGTTCTATAGGCTGATGAGAAGAGTGTATATTCTTTATCTTTGGGATGGAGTATTCTATATACGTCTATCAAGCACAGTTCTCCTAGGGTCTCATTTAAGTCCCTTATATCTTAGTTTAATTTCTTTTTAGAGAATCTGTCCAGCCCTGTAAGAGGATTGTTAAAGTTCCCTGTTATTATGGTTGCTGTAGGATATTATATTGCTCAGACTGAATAAGGTCTGTTTCAAGAATCTGGGAGCATTTAAGTTGGGTGCATAAATATTTAGAATTGAGATGTCTTCTTGTTGTATTTTTCGCTTAACCAATATGACGTGTCTATCTTTGTCTTTTTTTACTTTAGTTGCTTTAAATCCACTTGTATCTGAAAATAAGATTAAACTCCTCTTTTCTTCTGAATTCCATTTGCCTGAAAAATTGTCTTCCAACCCTTAACTCTGAATTTTAACTTATCTTTCCCCATCACCATACCTGCAATGAAAATGAAATACCTAGCAATATACTTAACAAAAGAGGTAAAGGATCTCTATAAAGAAAATTATGAAACCCTAAGAAAAGAAATAGCAGAGGATATTAATAAATGGAAAAAGATACCATGCTAATGGCTAGGAAGAATTAACATTGTTAAAATGTCTATACTTCCCAAAGCAATGTACAGATTCAATGCAATCTCTATTAAAATACCAACATCATATTTTTAAGACTTGGAAAAAATAATTCTTTGTTTTGTATGGAACCAGAAAAAACCTGTATAGCTAAGGCAGTTCTTAGTAATAAAAACAAGGCTGAGGGCATCAGCATACCAGCTTTTAGGCTGTACTACAAGGCCATAGTGGTTAAGATAGCATGGTGCTGGCACAAAAATGGAGACATAAACATTTGGAATTTAATAGAAAACCATAAAATGAAACTAACATCTTACAGCCACCTAATCTTTGATAAACCAAACAGAATATACACTAGGAAGAAGTATATTGGTGCTAAGGGGCAGCACCTATGGCTCAGTGAGTAGAGCACCAGCCCCATATACTGAGGGTGGTGGTTTCAAACCTGGCCCCAGCCAAACTGCAACAAAAAAATAGCCGGGCATTGTGGCAGGCACCTGTAGTCTCAGCTACTCGGGAGGCTGAGGCAGGAGAATCACCTAAGTCCCGGAGTTGGAGGTTGCTGTGAGCTGTGTGATGCCATAGCACTCTACAAAGGGTGATAGAGTGAGACTCTTCTTATCTCTAAAAATAAAATAAAAAATAAATGGTGCTGGGGGAACTGGATATCCACATATAAAGGACTGAAACTGGACCCACACCTTTGTCCACTCACAAAAATTAAAAAACATAAATTTAAGGCACAAAATGATAAAAATCCTCAAAGAAAGAATATGAAAAACACTTGAAGATATGGATGGGCCTGAGGAAAGACTTTATGAAGAAGACTTCCATGGCAATTGCAAGAACAAAAAAAATAAACAAATGAGACTTAATTAAACTGAAAAGTTTCTGTACAGCTAAGGAGACAAGAACCAAAGCAAACAGAAAACCTACACCATGGGAGAGGATATTTGCATATTTTGAATCAGGCAAAAGCTTGATAACTAGGATCTATAGAGAACGCAAATTAATCCAAATGATAAAAGCCAACAATCCCATATATCAATGGGCAAGAGAGATGAATAGAACCTTCTCTAAAGAAGACATATGAATGGCTAGCAAACATGAAAAAAATGGTCATCATTCCTAATTATTAGAGAAATGCAAATCAAAACCACCCTGAGACACCATGTAACCCCAGCAAGAATGGCCCAAATCACAAAAATCTCAAAACTGCAGATGCTGGCGTGGATGTGGAGAGAAGGGAATACCTTTACACTGCTGGTGGGACTGCAAACTAGTACAACCTTTTTGGAAGGAAATATGGAGAACCCTCAAAGAACTCAAGCTAGACCTCCCATTTGATCTTGCAATCCCATTACTGGGCATCTACCCAGAAGGGAAAAAATTCTTTTACCATAAAGAAACTTGCACTAGACTGTTTATTGCAGCTCAATTTACAATCACCAAAATGTGGAAACAGCCTAAATGCCCACCAACCCAGGAATGAATTAACAAGCTGTGGCATACGTATACCATGGAATACTATTCAGCCATTAAAAAACATGGAGAGTTTACATCCTTTGTATTAACCTGGATGGAAGTGGAAGGCATTATTCTTAGTAAAGCATCACATGAATGGAGAAGCATAAATTCTATGTATTCAATTATCAGATGAGAACAGTTGATTATCAAGTACATGGTGGAGAGTGGGGGAAGGGGAGAACAGAGAGAGGAAAAGAGAGAGGGAGGTGGGGGGAGGGAAAAGCAAAGAGAGAGAAGAAGGGATTGGGGCAAGGAAGAGCAGAGAGAGGGAAGGAGTGAGGGGTTGGGGGTGAGTAACAGTGTGTGACACGCCTTTTGGGGGCAAGACGCAATTATAAGAGGGACTTTACCTAACAAATGCAATCAATGTAACCTGGTTCTTTGTACCCTCAAATCCCTAACAATAAAACAAAAATAAAAATAAAAAATAAATTGGTTCCTTATTCCTCTTTCCCTTCATTTCTCTTTCTGAAGAATTCAGAGTATGTCTTGTGTCCATATAGAAGCTCTTCAGAACCCAGCTACTCTGAAGAAGGTGTTCATGTGTAGATCTGTAATCCAACACGGTGCTGCCTAGCAGGGTGAGAAAAGTACCTGTTGGTAGGAGGGAGATAATGCAACATGAGCCACTGCAGTCCTGACAGGGACATGTGATAGTAGAGAAGGGAGATTTTTAACATTTATTTGACTTATTATTAATCAAGCAAACAAACCTGTTAAATACAATGGGAGCCATATGTCTCACTGTTAGAGAAGGGAGTTACTAATTGAAAAGAGAAGAAAAACAAAATTGAACTTTGGTGTGGGTAAGAATTTGAGATATCAGTGTGAACTCAGAATTTTTAATATAGAAATAGATGATAGATAAATACCTAGATAGATTGATTTACATCTAAAAATAGATATAAATGTGCATGTATACATGTGTGTGTGTGCATGCTACCTAGTTCTCTGTTCTCTGAGAGGGCTAGGGAGGAATGATATGCTTATAGTAATGAGCATTCCTATGACTTAGATTTTGGTTTTACATTAGATTTCTCCACAAAAAGGAATCAAAGATTTTTGAAAAAGTATTGTCTGTTTTCAGGACTTGGGCAAGGACAGCACAAAGTGAGCCTGGAACATTTTGTAATGCCAGAATGTAAGGAGGTACTCAAAGAACAATGAATGGGACATGTCAAAAAGACAGAAGCAAGATTGAAGAGGCTCCCACGGGCCAAATTCATGCCAATTTAAGCACTCAAATAAGTAAGATTGAATTACAGCTCTTGAATAAAATAAAAATCTATGAATATATACAGATAGTTTAAATGAATAAGTGGAAAGTTTAATGGGGCACATAAAGTATACATTTTAAAACAAGGCAAAATATGCTAAATACAGTGAAAGTACAAATCAAATGCTCTACAAGGTTAGCATGCACTAGGCAACAGGAACTGTATGAGAGCATAGGGTAGAACCAGAAATCATGAGTAGGAGCCCATAGCAATTACTCCAAAAGGAGAGTACCATCATCTGCCAGAACTTTTTGACTTTCTTAGTGACTATTTCCTAAACTCTGGGTTGCCTTGGCTGTTTTGTGGTACATGCCCCTGAACTCCAGCTCATCATAGTGTATTTTGGTGCCTTATCCTGGCTATTTCACAAAACCCCCCATGACCTCGTCTCAGAAATTGGCCCCATTAATTGACCTTTCTGTCTTAGAAGGCATACCAACTGAGCAGATACCATTTTATTTTCTTGGTCTGACTCTATCAATTTCACTTTTTAATGGGAATATTAGAAAAGTGGAAAAATTATTATGACTGTGATGGCTTATAAAGGCCACATAGAAAGGGCACAATTGAAGGAAGTCACCTCCAAATTAGTAGTACATCTATTTTTTCTTCACAAAAGAACACATACTTTTAGTTTTTATATTTTATGATTTTATATAAAATATTGTATATTAATTAGTACTCAATCATTAGAGAAAAGTTCAAAGAATAAGGTTTCAAAAGAAACCTTACCATTCAGAAATAAGCATTGTTTATACATTAATTATATGTCACTTCAGATCTTTCTAGAAAGATAGATCATCAAAATAAATGTATATGTGGGTGGACAAAATAATGGAAGTCATTTAAAATGATATTTTATAACAATTTTTATAGACTTCTCCTTAACTCTAATGGAGGATAAAATATAAGACATTTAAAATATAACGAAAGTGAAATTTAAGGGTTTGCTGAAAAATATTTCTTTACCACGAGCTTCATTAATATGTGCACAAGATAAATTTAAAGAATGTATTTCTTTGTAGAAAACCATGTGCTTTCCCAATGAACCTTAATATATTTCAACTTGTTGTCTTAGGTAGTATCTGTGCTGTCTACCATTCTCTACCTCCTGCTGACCTATGAGACTGACTTCACCTTCACCTGAGTTCACTGTTGACAACCCCGTGCCCTTAGTTTTTCAAATGGATTTGGCCAATCAGAGGCATCATCAGGAGATCTGAGGGAGAAGGAGAGAATTTGTTCCCCTGGACACCTTTCTTTTGGGCCATGGGTGGGCAATGGCTCCCCAATGTAGCCCCAGCCCCTTCTAGCCCCAGCTCCAGTCAGTGGCCCTCCTCTATACTTATAAGTCATGCCCAATGCTGGTGATTGCTTCTTCCCTCTGGCCCTTGGTAGAATCTAAGTATTTCATCATTCCTCACTCCTCATTGTTTGACCTAAATAGTGTCCACAGCTTTATAAATTGTTTTTCATTAAATTCTTCTCAGACTCCAACTAAAACAGTGTCTAACAACTTCCTTGTATGGAAATTATACTTTCTCTCAACATGGACTCACAGATTTATAGATATTAATTTTTTATTGCCCTGTTAGATACCTTTATAATCCTAAATAAGAGTCTGCTATTCCTATTTTCCATTTATACATTTTAGATATTTATTGACTTCCCCATAAGGAAGATGAATAATTTAGCATCCCTGCTATTCCTAAGGGAAGGGATTTGTCAGCCAGAAAGAGCAGTGCACCCTCACAATTACTAATCAAAAACCACCATGTTAAAAATGCTTTTGGCCTTAAATCAATGTTTTCTACATACTAGCCAGAATTTTATCTTGATTATGTCTAAAAACCTGTGCCATTTAAAAACTAATATTTTGGGTATAACTTGTAATATGTATCAAAATAGCCCCCCACAAACATGAAGTGTATTTAATAATAAATTAATCAGGAAATGCAAGTATCCCATGATATGGAGTCCATCATTTAGATGACTGTGATTCACCTTTCTGCAACTATTCTTATTTGGAAGTAAAAACTAGAAAAATAGGGTTACTTCGTATTAAAACATCTCAAATAGCCACACATAGAAATATGTTGCCATAGAACCCAACAAACCATAGTTCTTACATGTGCTAGGCCTCAAATAAAAAAGCATGTTGGATAGAGCTTTAAGTCATTCAGCTTCCTAAATTTTTACAGTTAGATGTGCTCAGTGAGCTGAGGCACTTTTTCCTTCAGCAGTATCTCACACCTGCTCCCTCCCCAGACCTGCCCAGCTCAGTTACAACAATTCTTCCATTCCTTCAGGCCACACACCTGGATTCCTCACACTTTTTTCTCTCTCCCCTCTACATCCTTTCACTCCTATTCTTCAAGAACATCTGCTTACACATTCTTTAAAATTTATATCAGATTACAGATGAGGTAGCTATTATTGTTTCAGTTTTATTTTTGAGGCCAGGGAAACTCAAGGAGGCTAAATGATAAGACTAAATTCACACAACAAAAACATATTTTGAAACATTAGAGATGTAAACAGAATTACCCAAATGTATTCCTCCCTGCCCTGCAAATTCTCTTCTGTGGTGTCTCATCAATAACATGGGTTATAATAATGTTTGATTGCATTTCATGTTGATGAGCATACTTTTTTCTTTAAAAAAGAAATCCATTTCTCCCAGTCCTGGGACACACCTTTTATGATCCCAAGGAATCAAGTTTATGGTGCTTGAATCTGTGAGTTTTGCTGTTGTTTTTTTTTTCACTTGTTCTTTTATTCTGCTTTTACCAGGATATGGAGACTAAAAGCTCTGTTTTGTCTTTGTGTCTGTTTACAGGGATTATAAGTGGGTGAGGTTTCATAAAAGAAAAAATATTCATGGAAATACTCCTTAACATCAGCTTACATTAGCTATTGTTGAGATGAACATGACTGGCTTGAGAAAATATTTCAGTTACATCTATGATAAAGGCAGTTCTCACTGCCGTCCATGTTGTCCTTAATGTTTAACCAGCAATGTTATGTCTTTGTGAGAGGGATTGTTCAGCTAAAATTTCTTTGTTATCCCTAAATCACTTCTGCATTTGTTTGTCTTTATTTTTTCACATGTATAAATAAAGAAAATCATAAGAAAAATCTTTCTTTTTCATTTTAGAAGTAGATTGACACTCTGGTAAAGCAATAATTTTTTAAAAATTGTAATTGAGGATCATGACAAATAAAACTGAGAAAATTCCAAAGAAATGGAATTATGAGAATTTAATAAAATAAAACATGGCTTTAAAAAAATTTTAAAATAGGAAGTTTATGGGTGGTGCCTGTGGCTCAAAGGAGTAGGGCGCTGGCCCTACATACTGGAGGTGGTGGCTTCAAACTCAGTCCTGGCCAAAAAAAAGAAAATAGGAAGTTCACAACCAGATAATTTTAGAAGACATTGGAAATAAGAAACAGTAATTTATAGAAATGAAGGTCCATCAACAACATCTTTGTGGTAGCCAAATGTGTCTGTTACCATCTCTGCTTTGGTGGTGTTAAAACTGGTCAAAAATGTTACATAAGGTAATTTTTAGGAGGTCTGATGGATATTGTTAAGTGTAATATGAAGGCAGAGAAAGAATTCCTATTACTTGGAAGACTGATGTGTTCCAACTCATGTGCTACAAATGGGATGGAAAGGGCAACACGACTAGGTTAGATGCCTGGATGCTGGGATTCTAAGCCTCACTCTGTCAAGGTCCAGCTCAGCCAAAGTCCAGCTCTGCCAAGGTCCAGCTCTGCCACCTCACTCCCTTGTATAGGGCTCATTTGTCTTGTGGGGGAAAGGTATATTGGACATTACTCTATTTTATTCTGTCCTTTTACAACTGACATGTATTCCAATTGTCTGAACTGTCCTAATTAAAAATGTCAGTAAATCCCATTTGTAAATATTTCAATGTTAGAAATTTAAAATTTGGAAGAAGCAAATAACAGAAGTTCAGGAGTACTTCGGTTCATCCTTGCCTCTTAAAGGATATTGTGGCCTTTACATCTAGCCTACTATCTTTCATCTACAAGTTCATGTTCTAACTTACAACTGTACATATGATACAGAGTTACATTACAGCATCATACTATAAACCACAGCTATGAATAAGAGAGCATCTCCTCTGTGCCCAGTATTTAGATACTTCACCTACAGATTTATTATAACAAGTCTGCAAGTGTAATATCATCTTTACTTGCAGATCACCCTTAGAATACTCAGAGGTTATCTATGGGAACACATGCTAGCAAGTGGCAGAATGTATTAATTTCAAATTGTAGTTTAAAAAATTATTTTCAGGCTTGGTGCCCATAGCACAGTGGTTACGGCACCAGCCACATGCACCAAGAGTGGTGAGTTCAATCCTGGCCCGGGCCTGCTAAACAACCAGGACAACTGCAACAACAACAACAACAAAAATAGCTGGGCGTTGTGGCAGGCGACTACAGTTTCAGCTACATGGGAGAGGGAGGCAAGAGAATCATTTAAGCCCAAGAGCTTGAGGTTGCTGTGAGCTGTGACTCCACAGCACTCTATCCAGAACAACATAGTGAGACTCTGTCGCAAAAAAAAAAAAAAATGTATATATCATTTTCAGATAGGAACCGAAAGTTTATTTTATTAACATTAAAGTCTATACTCTTCAGTCTAAACCAAACTGAGGTGACATTATAGGCACATTTAATTGTAATGATCTAGGAATCTGAGGAAGCTAGAGCTCTATCTAATCTCCTTTTCCCCTTTTTATCTGTAGCCTAGCACACATGGACTATCTTTGTCTTTTTCTATTTTTTTTTTTTTTTTTTTTTTTTTTTTTGTACTGGAATGTTTATTGCAGCCAAATTCATAATAGCCAAGACATGGAAACAACCCAAGTGCATGAATGGATTAACAAATTGTGGTGTATGTACACCATGTAATACTATGCAGCCATAAAAAAGGACAGAGACTTCACATCTTTTATGTTTACCTGGATGGAGCTGGAACATATTCCTCTCAGTAAAGTATCTCAAGAATGTTAAAAAAAACTATCCAATGTACTCAATACTACCATGATTTCTTTGTCTTTTTCAACAACTCACACTGTCACAATGAAGAAGGAACTCCCTTCCTCTAGATCAGTGGTTCTCAATCTTCCTAATGCTGTGACCCTTTAATACAGTTCCTCATGTTGTGACACCCAACCACATAGCAATAAAAATAATTTTATGGTTGGGGGTCACCACAACATGAGGAACTGTATTAAAGGGTGATGGCATTAGGAAGATTGCTCTAGATCTTGGTTATCTTCACCCGAAATCCCAGGTGATTGCTATTTGTTCCTATAGGTTTTGTTTTTTGTGGTTTGTTTGTTTTTTTGAGATAGTCTCACTCTTTTTCCCTGAGTAGAGTGCTATGGCATCACAGCTCACAGCAACCTCAAACTCTTGGGCTCAAGTGATCTTCTTGTCTCAGCCTCCCAAGGAGCTAAGACTATTGGCATACATCATAGTGCCTGGCTAGTTTTTCTATTTTTAATAGAGATGGGGTCTCACTCTTTCTCAGGCTGGTCTCAACTCCTGAGCTCAAGTGATCCACCCACCTCAGCCTCCCACGGTGCTAGGATTACAGGCGTGTATGCCTGGCCATGTTCCCATAGTCTTAAAATAACAAACTAATATACTAATAAAAATAACAAAATAATATACTCCTTTGAGCTTATATTCCTTTTCTCTTTCTCTAGTGCACGTACAATTTATCATGCAGTAATATTTTTGAAGCACTGATGATATAATTTTTTTTTTTACTTCTAATGTTTCTCTTTGACTCTTTTGCCAGGCAGGCATTCTTTATTTTGCCGCAAAAAAGGGAGGTCATAGCAAAAATAGGAGAAAACTAGAGGCTATCCTTGGCGTTCGTATTTTAAAAGCCTTTGTTTCAAGGGGAGAAATAGGATTCATGTGCTTAAAATCACAGATTTGTGAGGCTCTGAGATGTAAAAGGAAAGGAAAAGACTTCCCCTTCTGAAAACTTAGAAGTATTTGTGGAGAAAAAGAAAGGCAGAGTTAATGTAGTGGTTGGGGAATTCCGTAGGTGCTGAGAAGAGAGGAAATGATCTCGAGTGATACAGAGAAGAGCAGCAGTAGCAGCTGAGGACCCCCAAGTCTCACTTGTACCTACTCTCAAATTAAGACTATCGTTGAGTGGATCTTAGAGGCCATATGAGGGTAGACTCAGAGGCACAGCCACTCACTCCATTTTCACTAGAATGAGAAATAGAAATCACCCATGGTGGTGAGGGCTATTGTTTTCTGTCTTTTATGTTGGTGTTCAGCTGATGAGAAAGCAGCCATCAAGTGGCCCTGCTGGCTTTGCAACAGAAGGGCACATTACCATGTCCTGACACTTTACTATCCTAGTGTGGAGACTCTTGTTTCAGTGCTAGAATATTAATAAGCACTCTAGATGGAGAGTCTGTCAGGGCAGTTAGAGGGATAGAAAGTGTGGAGGACGAAGTTTCTCCCCTCCCTCACCAAACACCCACATTTATATTGTATATGAATGCAACCAGCCCTTCATTTCCTTCACAAACCAGTCTAGTGATAAAACACATCTTGTAAAACGATCCCATTTCCTCCTGAAGAAAAGGCATTTCAAATTTTGCCCATTCCTGGTAGCTATCCCCCAGACTGAAGTTACTTTTTAGACTTTTGTGTTAAGGTTCATGAGATTTCAAAACCCTCAAATTTGTTTACCTCCTGTATTAACTCACTTTCAATATCAACCCAGGTAGGGTTCATTAATTCAAATTCTCAAAAGAACATGGGATCAGATGTTCCTGATAGCTAGGTCTTGCTGGTTTTGCCCAAGCACATTTGTTAACAGCCTTTTATGGCTTAAGTATGCTTTTTTCCAGAACATCTCCCATGATACATTATTCCTAGATGGTCTCAATCCCAGGCAAGCATAAACACATGTAATTCTGAATACCAAGCACAACTAGTACCATCCAGTATCAAAGAATTTGCTAGAGTCATAAATACTCCATAAATAAAGTGTAAGTCCTGTTCGTAAGGGATTGGTGATGAGTACATTTTGCATCCCAGAAGGAGCAACATGAGATCTTTGCCAAAGAGAAAAACTCTATGACTTTAGCAACACTATGGGATTAGAATGTTGGCAGCTACAGTTATTAGGATGGCAGCTCTCAGCAATCTATTGTGCACACACACCATGCATTTTTGCTCTAGATCACAGTTTGAAATGTCTAGCTGAGGGTTAGAACTTTGGCAATAACTCAACCAAGAAATAGTACCACTACATTCTTGTTTTAGCAAACTATAAGCAGTCTCTACCTTTATCCAAATTACCATCTACTGCTCCATTATTTATCAAACATTTGTTGAATATAGATGAGAGTTCTCTTTCTGTGCAAGAATTGGGAGTGGTGCTGTGGAATCCTAAGGCGAATAAGACATGATCTCTGAGCTCAAATTACAATGGGCTGGTGGCAGAAAAACAAGTACTCTGAGTCATATCAAGCTTATTACTCAACTCAACCACTGATTTTATTAGCTTGATCCTTTTCTTGTGATTTCGGTTCCCTTTAGTAATCAAATCTTCCATGCAAGTATAAACATTGACTAATTTTATTCAAAAATGTTTGTGATGATCTGTTATGTGCCAAATATTATGCAAAATAATGGAGATACAGGCAAAATTAAACATAGACTGGACTCTACATGAGCTGTCTGCTAGTAAAGGCAATTACTAATAATGTGCCATAAAGTAGGTGAATGATGCCCCAAAAAGAATCCTGAATATGTTTTGGACAACAGTAGCATCACTGAAATAGTTGTACTGAATAGTTGTACTACTTTGTATGGACAGAATGAACCCACATTTATTTCAACATGTTGTCTCTGATATGTTGAATATAATATACCAATGGTCAAAAAATATACCGCTCTATCCACACATTCAACAGTATAGTATGGCACAAAAGACATTGTACTTGGAATCTTGAGAACTAGCTTCTATTTGTACTCTGTGTGGTCTCAGAAACTCTCTTACTTATTCAGAGCCATGGTTTCCTGTGCTGTAAAATTAAGATCGACATAGCCAATCCAATATTCTCTTACTGAATAGAAATTTCAGACTTGGTTTCTTCAATTGCAAGGTCAATGGTGGGAAAAAACTGACTATGCTGGGATGAAGTGACAGGGCCAGCTGTATTAAGCGCTTCATGAACTGAACTGAGAAGTAGAACTTGGAAACCACAGGGACTTCCCAGAGAGCTGGTGAAAATCCCTTCTTCCCCCAAAGTTCAGTTACTAGCTTCCATTTCAGGTATAATTGTTTTAATAAAAAGAGAGTTGCTTTAATTTGTGATTGCAAATACTTTCTTTAAGATCTAAGGATGTCTTAATAACTTGACCTGAAGTTGTTCTTAATAGAAAGGATTAGGGTATTTGATGTGAAATATGAGACACTCTGAGGTTAGAGTCTTGAGATGATATCACTGGCTTGGCCTTACTCATGAACTCCCAAGCAAGTTATATGCCAACACAAGAGAGATTTTCTCCTTATTGTGTTTGTCATATGTCCTGGACCATTAACTATTGGTTTCCCTAATATTTTCCTTTGAACCATTGGACTATTGCAGAAGAAGAGATAGTGAAAGCACCAGAAAAAAAGGAATGGTGCTATTTCTACTAGCACCACTTGTTTTGGAGGGAAGTCATAGGCCTAAAAGCTGTATATCTTTCTCTCTGGCCTATCTTACTTCCCAAATGCAAGAAGTCCTCATTGAATGTTTTCAGAAGTTCTTAAAAACTGTGACTTTAACCGAACAGCATATAATGAAACCAATTTTTTTGGTCATCAATGTTACAACCCAATAACATTGAACAGTGATATTATTCAAGGATTTTCTGTACATCATTTTCCTTAGAGTTGCAAGTTTCCAAGAACCTATTGATGATATTAAGTGAGGACCTACTCTTGAGTTGATCTTGGCTAAGTATTATTATTATTAATTTCTTTTAATGAATGTCAAATATTGGGTTGAAAGTTTGAATTCCTGATATTTTTCTTTCCTTAGTATAAAAATATTCCAGAAACACTGCAACCAGAACAAGTTTTGTGGGCATTCAGACATGGAATGAATAGTTAAAGGGTTATTTTCCTGTATACTTGCCCTGGAGGTTATTCTGTCTTATGCTGGTATAAGACTTTGAGAGATGGTTGGTTTGGTGCTTTTTATTAATGGAGCAGACCCCTCACTATCAGTGTCTTGGACACACTATCAGTGTCTTGGACACACTAAAAGTGTCTTCTGAACATTAGTTTTCCCAGTGCAAAGTGGAACATATGATGAACTTTGCTTCTCCCATAGAACAATGCTGACAGAGTATTTCTTGAATTATCAAAGGACTAATAAATTAGATTTAATTTTCTTTTCTTTCTTTTTTCTTTCTTTTTTTTTTTTTTAGTCAAAGATTCTTGCTCATGCACCACAGGAGGCTTTATATAAGAAGGCTTTAGTCACTAGAGGGAGGTATAATCATAACCTCTCTTTATCAGAGTTTAGTCCATGGACAGAAGGAAAGTCAAACTCAGCAGGAAATGACATGGTCCCATATCCTGCCAGAAATCATAGCAGTAAGAGAGCTCCAGTGAGTATCTCAATAATATTAAATTCTCTCTCTGGTATTCTGATGGCTACTTATCAAGAAACAACTCATCCGTCCAAATCTGCAGGGATAGCTCTACTGAAAAATTGGCAGTCTAAAGGGACCACAAGTTCCATTTGTATTTAACTAAACACCTGTTAGTGTTAGATGTCATAGGTTGTTGAAAGATTATCTCTAAAAGGTGGGAATGGGTAGGGAAAGGGCTTTGTGTTGTAAAAGTTAAAGCTGGGTAATGCAAGCATGGGGATTCATCATATTGAACTCTACTTTCAAATAATAAAAATAAAAATAAATCATATTGAGTTTTAAACAAAGAAAGTCATAGAGTATAAAATAAAAATCACATCCCAACTTGAGTTCCCATTCACCATTCTGGTCAATACTGTTGGCAGTTCCAGATACATTCCCTAAAGTATGATATGCATTTGTACCTTTAGAAATGGAAATGAATGTTTTTATATTCATGTTATCACCCTGAACATATTCTGTAGCTTTCCTTCTCTCCTACAACAAACAACATTTGTTCAGCTATCTGGAAGCTCTCCAAATCTAATCCTCTTGAAGTTCCATGGACAACTATGCAAAGTGTGATTATCCTTCAAAGTGGGGATGAGACCCTCTCTGGCATGAGGGTCTACACCCTACCATCAAAAAGGTAAGAAAAGTCAGAGAGATTCTAAGGTGCCCAATGGTATTAAGAATGTAAGATTGTAATAAGGGCCATGGGAGGTATAAACCAGAAACTGTATACAAAAACCAATGTATGTATCATAACACCACAGGCCACTTCCTGGGTTTTGACCATGGATCCTTTACATCAAAATAATATATACAGTCACCATAATTAGTACAGCTCATCATATTGTATGAATGTTTCCCAGAGTGAGGATCCTCAGGTTTATAGACTTTTTAAAAAAACTTTCCCAGGTTCCAATAGAAGGAGTTGTCTTTGTACACACACACACACACACACACACACACACACACATAAATATATAGTTTTGCCCTTTGAGGCATCTGGAATAATTGAGATAAGACACAACATATCTTGCTCTGTGACTCTTTCAGGTTGTTAATGGCATTTACACTTTTCAGACTTTTCCACCTTTGGAAGGGACATTAGATTTGGCCACTGTGCTGCTGGTCCAGATTGCTGGCAGCAATATTAGTCTAGCATGTACCTTCCTGTCCATCCATTACTATGCATAGATGTGGCATGAAGCTATTTTAACCACCAGGCAATATAGCTGTACTTAGTCTTAGCCTCATTTTTGCCAGATGAGGTGAAGCCACAATCCACCTCCAACAGGCCCTTAGGAATTCTGACATAATGTTTAAAAGCATACTTACAGTTTCTTGCTTAGAAATCAACCCTGCTTCCAGAATTTGTAGTTGCAGGCCTGGTCCTAGAACTAATGCATCAAGTAGTAGAGGGAAAAAAATGTTGAGGTGATTTGGGGAAGAAAGAAAAAATTATAGTCATTATACCAGTGTACTTTATCCCTTGGCAAGAAGAGCATAGTCATACATACCACATCCTCTCCATGCTTTCTCCCCCAGATCAACCAAAAAAACACAGAAAAACCTAGTGAGGACACTTCTGTAGGTCCACTCATGTTGAGTGTGTGCACACATTCACAAAATTACATGAACCAATCTTTCATGCTTTTATCTCCCTGTTTTAGAGAAAGGATGGTCTTTGTTTAAGACTGGTCACACTCTGTCTCTTGCACTATAGTGAACTAGCATGATTATAGACACCTCAAACTCTGGGGCTCAAGCAATCCTCCTGCCTCAGCCTCCTGAGTAGCTGAGACTACAGGTGCACATTATCGCACCCAGATAATTTTCTTAATTTCTCTATAGATAGGGCTCTCTCTTGCTTAGGCTGGTCTCAAACTCTAGGCTGTAGCAATCCTCTCACATTGGCCTCCCAAAGCACGAGGATTACAGGTATGAACCACCACAGCCAGTTAACAATCAAATACTTTAATTGCCCATTTTACTTCTCCATCACAGTATTACCCTAAGGAGGATATCTCTTTGTCCATTGCTGGATATACAGTATGTTCCTTGGTCTGAAGAAATAAGGGTTGGTCATCCAATTCATGCAGTATCATCTGTTCTGTGTTGTGTGTGTGTGTGTGTGTGTGTGTGTGTGTTTATGGCACTCTGGGTATTTGCATCTTTCACTGGCTAAGCAAAGCCCACTCCAAAGTCAGTGTCTATTTCTGTCAGGACCTATCTGTACCCCTAGAGTTCCCCCAGCATCAGTCTCACTTGCCAGTTTAGTCTTCCTACCTGGAAATCTGCCCCATAGCCATTGGCAGTCTCTGTCTCCCTCGCTGACTCACAGAACAGTTCTTACTGGCATTTTGTGCATGAAAGGGTGAAAGAGGGACATGTCTAGAGTCAGCCCACCTCTGCACTATGCAGTGCCCCTGTGCCCACTCATTTCATGGACCCAGATAGATACCTCAAGAAAGCACATGGGGAAATGTGTTTTTCCATTTTAGCCACTTTTTGAATGTAGAGTTGTGATGGGCATTGATTGACTTGTTCTACTTTAAGGTAGCCTTCAGATTGTCATAGGGCCCCACTCCACCTAAGCATCCACTTACTGGGCTAGCTGCACATTGCCCTCCCATGTGAGTGTGTATGGTCACTGCTCACAAATCAGTACAAGCCCAAACATAGGTGCTTTCCCCACTGTTCAATTGTTCTATCCCTATTAGGGAAACAGACTGTAACTCATTTCCTGAGCTGATTTTCTTTTACCTTCTTTGATCAAACAGGATGGCAGCTTTCCAAACAGGATGGTATCCATTCACCTTGGCAATGCCATCCCCAAGCCCGACAACTTTGGTCAATCAGTTAAAAGCAGTTTATAGGGCACCGTAGAATCCAGCAGCTCCTCCCACAGTCCCAGAGTCAATGCTGGGGAAAAGAGGGTCTCTGAGTAGCTGCACCCTGCACCCCCTAGGTTGAGTGGCCTTGTATAAACCATTTCCATTTTATTATGGAACTCTTTTGGGTACTACCATCCCCATTATAGTGTTTCTCTGACAGTATCAGGAGTCAATCACTTTATGTCTTTTAGTCATGGGGTGCCTTCAGTTATGTCTCATAACAAAGTAGTAAATGCCCCTTAAGTGGAAGTTCTCTAGTCCAAAGTCCCTGTAGCCATCACTGGGAGGTGCTCGAGAACCTTTGCCATAAGTCTCAGGATATATCGTGCAGAGGAAGACCAGGTGGAAAATTGTCCCTCCCAGCACTCCAGCTACTCCTCTGTGCTGTATGGACTTTGGGGATCTAACTGGCTCCCATTTACCAGGTCCAGTTAGTTGAAGGGAAGATTTACATGCCTTCTGTCTCATAGTACTAAGTAGGAGAAACAATTCTCCAGTCAGATACAATGTCCATTCTCATAATATAATCAGGTAAAAAAGATGCAACCACTTCACATGAAATATGTTCAAATATACACAACTTTTATAATTCTATCAACCTTAAATTTTTATCTTCCAGTCCCAGGAAACTTTCTTCTCCACTCCTAGATCATTTTACCCTATTGTGCAAAAGGTTTTGGGGCTCCAGCCAAGGGTTAGACCCCAGCCCTTTTGTCAAACTTTATCTTGATTATTCTGCCAACTACTGTCCTAAGTGATTTCAGATCAGATTTCTCATTGTCGTCTCTGCCTTCCAGCTTTTAAAATTTCTGCTCATGTCCCTTGAGTGTTGGGAAATCAGCAGGACTTCCCTTTAATCCACCCAACCTTTGATAGTGTTATATTAAGACCTTTGTTTTAACCTTGTCAATTTCCATTTTATTCATTCCATTTTTCTTTTCTCTTTTCTCTTTTCTCTTTTCTTTTCTCTTTTCTTTTCTTTCCTTTCCTTTCCTTTCCTTTTCTTTTCTTTTCTTTTCTTTTCTTTTCTTTTCTTTTCTTTTCTTTTCTTTTCTTTTCTTTTCTTTTCTTTTCTTTTCTTGACAAGAAGAGTCTCACTTTATCGCTCTCAGTAGAGTGCTGTGGTGTCACACTGCTCACACTAACCTCCAACTACTGGGCTTAGGTGATTCTCTTGCCTCAGCCTCCGGAGTAGCTGGGACTACAGGTGCCCCCCTCAATGCCCAGCTATTTTTTTGTTATAGTTTGGTCCAGACTGGGTTTGAACCTGCCAATCTTGGTATTTGGGGCCAGTGCCCTACCCACTGAGTCACAGGCACTGCCCTATTCATTCCATTTCTTAATAACTGTCTACCAATCTTCACCCTGCTGAGTAGAGTCCTGTGACTCTCCTCTTTTTTGTTTTTCCCTTTGGTTTCTTGTTTCTTAGCAATTATTTAAAATTCTCTACCTTCTTGAGTTGAGTCCTTTGACTCTTCCTTTCATTTTCCCCCATTCTCTTGTTAATTAACTGAATGTTTTGTTAGTACTAGTAAGTCCCCTGAGGGAAAGCTGAGATAGCAAATTTGCTAAGCTTTCCCTGACTGTCCTTGGACCTTGTGGTAGTAACATTATGTAGAAAACTCCCCCTTACTGCAGCATTTTCCATAGCTTGGGTAGTGGGTGTAGTCAGTGGGTCAGTATCTCTGTCATGATAAAGCCAGTCCCACCGGGGCTTGCATATGAGGCACACCTGCTGCTGTAGCTGGGCTGCTCCTCTTGGCATTTATGGGGGGGAGTTGACAGTCCCCCTTTGCAGCATAGACAGACCTTACAGTGGCATTGTAATATACATACAGCCAAAATAAACCTGATCTTTCTGTATGTGTTTTCTTTTTTCTTTTTTCCTTTTTTTTTTTTTTTTTTTTTTTTTTTTGAGCCAGAGTCTCACTATATCGCCCTTGGTAGAGTACTGTGGCATCACAGCTCACAGCAACCTCAAACTCTTGGTCTTAAGCAATTCTCTTGCCTCAGTCTCCCAAGAAGCTGGAACTACAGGCACCCACCACAACACCCAGCTATTTTTTGTTGCAGTTGTTATTGTTTAGCTGCCCTGGGCTGGGTTCGAATCCACCAGCCTCCATGTACGTGGCTGGTGCGGTAACCACTGTGCTACAGGGTATCGAGCCTGTATGTGTTTTGTTTAAACATTTTTTCCCAGAAAAATATTAATTCATATCTTTAGAACATATTTTAAAATATTTTTAACACAAGTAAATTTTCAATTTTTTCTAACACTGTCTAGAAAAGGAAAGTATTTACAAATAATGACTTCTTTTCAAAGTAAAGGCAAGTCTGTTCATTTTAATTGCTATCAAATTTATTATGCGTCATTCATTGGCTGCACAGCTACTCTGCCTTAGGTTTTGGAGGATATTTTACGTTGCCACATGGCCCCAAAGGCTGGTAGCCTTTTACAGCTTCCCTTGGAAAGCTAAGTGATCAGCAGCCTCATGTAGCTTTTCAACAGTGAAACATTTCCACACGCTGTTTTAGTGCATTCCATACTCTGGAATGTTCCTTCCACTCTTGCTTCTCTGGAAGGGAACATTTCACCCTTTTTAAGTTATTGTCTCTGCCCTGTGTATTAATTAGGACCTTAAACCTAATAAAGTAAACTGTGTCAAAATCATCGAATGAATCTTTCTTGAGAACCTACCCTGGACAAAAGCCCAAATATATGATTATATGTTACTTTATCAAGAAATTTTAGAATGTTATGCCAGTGAATTATCAGAAAAATACTGAGTGGGATCCTGATAGATAGAGGTTATTAGCATGTCACAGAAGCAGAAAATTACCATGCTCAGAAGTCTCAGAAGGTTTATGTCCTAAAACCAGGAGTTGAATTCAAATGCTGAGGGAAAAATGAGTTTGTAATTCAAAATTCTTCAGGGCAAGTTCCAATATTCATGAACTTCGTCACAACCGAGTCCCAAGACAGGTGCTGTAGGTGAGGGGAGATAACCGGTCACAGATGTATACTCCAAATGTCTGCATTCTCCAGGAAATAAGATCTTTACCTCAGTTACTCACTGAAAGTAGAAATGGAAGGGTGTTATAAGACAAGTAAAACAAACAAACAAAAAATAGGAAGACCTATTGAATGAGAGATGCGAAATATCAGTGTGTCAGGAGAAACTCCACGTAACAGGAAGTGTGTGATTTGGGCTGTGAAGAAAAGTGTTTTTTTTTTTTTGTTACATATTTGTTCCATTTTTCTTCGTATTATGTTTTCATCTGAAATGTTATTATACATATGTTATTATACATATACTTCATATTTTCATATGATTTAAAGAATAATAACATAGTTATTACTCCTATAGTCATCACATTACTGATACCTTTGGATTTCTCCAAGTGCCTTTCATCTTTTAAATCTCATTCCTCTGACTGCCAAAGGTAAACACCGTCCCCAATATTAATCATTCTTCGTTTCATTGCTTCACTTATGGTTTACCACAGATATCTGTATCCCTCGTCAATGTATTGTTTAATTTTGACTCTTTCGACCTTGATGTAAATGAAGCCCTATTAGATGTGGTCTTTGGTGACTTGTGTTCTATTCAGCATTATATTTATGAAATTCATTATATGGATCCATGCCGCTGTAATTCATTCAGATGTATGTTTGGGTTGTTTCACCTTAATTCTTTTCTATTACAAACACTGCTATTCTGGACTTGCTTATACATGACTGTTAGTTGTTCACATCAACATCTGCATATGTTCAAAAGCCGCATCTAGATGTGGATGTGTTGGGTCCTAGAATATGCAATCACACCTTTCCGTGAGACAAGCAATCCAACTGCTTTTGCCAAAGTGGGTTTGCCAACTTATTCTCCCACCACCAGAAGTGTGTGGCAATTTCCATCACTTCCTATTCTTGAAAGGAGGGGCCATCTTACTATGTATGTGTCCCTACCCCATAACACACAGTATTTGGCACGTACACTGAAATGTTTATTAGTCAGGTGAAGAAGTGAGGTGTGATGCTTAAGCAGAGCCAGGGAAAGAAGATGCAGGTTCTTGTAGGGGTTATTATGCATCTAGAACAAACATATTTTTCTTTGTATAATAGGAGGAGACAGAAGACTTTATTGATAAAGTATTCACTGGTAAGGAAAAATTATAGTTTTTGCACCTAGCATGATATATACACAATTTCCATCTGTGCTCCACTTCATTATTTTTATTATGTAAGAAAGGTATGTTCATGAGGGATGGATAAAAAAGTATAGTGAAGGATAGCTTTTTAAAACATTTATCATCTGAAATTGCACAATTAAGAAATAACCAAGACCAGACATTATGATTCATGCCTATAAGATAGGATCTTTACCTCAACTGGATTGCTTGGGTTCAGGAGTTTGAGACCAGCCTGAGCAAGAGCAAGACCCCATCTCTACTCAAAATAGAAAAACTAGCCAGGTGTTGTGTTGGGCACCTGTAGTCCTCGCTACTCAGGAGGCTGAGGCAAGAGGATGACGTGAGTCTAAGGGTTTGAGGTTGTTGTGAGCTTTAGCGCCACAACACTCTACCCAGGGTGACAGAGTGAGACTCAGTCTCAAAAATAAATAAGAAAAGAAGAGAGAAAAAAAAAAAAAAAAACCCACAGAAAAGAAGAAAAAAGAAAAAAAAGAACCACTGTGAAAAAAAAAAAAAAATGAATTAGCATCGTATAGATGCACCATAATCTATTTAATGGTTACTGAGGTCATTTTGATGCCAGTGACTTCAAGGCTAGAGAAAGCAGCTTTTGGTAATGTGCACACTGACAACGCATGTAGCATGAAATAACCTTTCAGCTTTAAATGTGACCAGTTAAAGAAGGGTGCAGAACATGTGGACTCTCAGAACATCAAAGCGAGAAGGAAATTTAGGTAACCTCCATGTAACCCCCTTATTTTCTATAAGAAGGAAAAGAGCCAGAAATATTAAGCCCAACTCTGGTGATTGTAACCCTTTACTCTGAAACTTCAGATCATTCCTATACAGTTGAAAGACCAGTTTCCTCAGTCAGGCATCCACGGGCTTTTCAGTATAGATCTCTGTGCTGCATACCAAATTCAGAGTATAATTTAAAAAATTTACTACCCACTGTGTGCCAAACTCCACCACAGACATTTTTTATTTAAGCCTACTAACAACAGTGATGTAGATGTTTATTGCCACCACCAATTACCACCTCATTTTACAAATAAGAAAACTGAGGCTGAATATCCAGTGATTTTTGCGGCAATATCAGAACAAATTGGCAAAGTGCCTGGATAAGGCAAGTGCTCTGATTCCTAGGACAACACATTAAGATGGGTCTATTCTGGGGAGTATTCACCACACAACCCACCCTACTTTAATTGAACCAAGGGAGGCAATACCTTCTCCACCTGGCATGATTCTTACCCCTTAGTGCTGTGTCTTCCCCCAGTTAGCTGGGGTCCCTCCTGGCATGTGGCTTCAATACACAGGGCAGAAAAGGGAGGGGCTGGGGTGAATAGGCAGTGTGGGCCAGGGTTGGGGGAATGAAGAGTAGATGGTTGTTTTTGCTCTGAGATTATTGTCTCGCCGCTGAGATTCACAACGCTGTCCCTCTCTTGTTGCTGTGTACCCTTTGCTTTGTAAGTCAGAGGTGTTTATCATGACAAACTGTAAGCAGATGCACTGGAGAGAGGAGGGAAATTCGACCCAAGAAGATGTCACTTAAACAGCTGAGGATAGTATTTCACCAGATGTCCAAGCATTTAACCCATGAACGCCTTTTGTGAAGATGAGCAGCTATTTTTTCACTTACAGAAACCTTTTTTTTTCTATTTAATTAATGTTAACAAGTACTCACAAATTATAACACATATTTTATATTTAAAGGCCTTTGTTCTCCGTGTCCTCTTTGATGCATCCATCAACCCAGGGAGATAATCAGGAAAAATAGTATCCTAGGCTACTAGTAAGGAACTGAAGCCTACATTGTCCAAAGCCATGTGCACAGAGAGAGGAAGGGCTCAGACCACTATGGGAGATGAGAGGCTGGGGACAGAGAGCTTCAGCAATTGCCTAGTCAAGTGTGCATACTCAGTGGAGGGGAAACCTCACTAACAGCTCAGTGAGTGGTTGCTGCTCCCAGGGAATGATGAGTGAACATGGGACTCGAACCCAGGTCCCCTTTCTGCAGCCCCAGAGTTTCCTCTACCAGATCTTTTGGTACCTGCTTATACAGTGTCCCAACACGCCCGCCTCACCAGCTGGCAAAGGAGCAGTGCAACATGCTGGCTGAAGATGAAGGGGGAAAAGGCCTGCCATGTTCTACCCAGTCATCCTGCACACTTGTGCCCTGCTTCAAAAGCCTGCATGACTCTTAATAAGTAAATGGGTTACCTGAAAGATTGGAATCAAACATTCTTCGTAAATTTGAGAATTGCTTAACTTTCTGGTTTAAAAAGAAAAGTTCATCTCTTTGATTAAATCACACTGATAGTGTTGGAGGGAATGGAGAGGAAAAAAATTATTTTAAATTCTCCTTAAGGGAAAAGAGAACAGAAGAAAACAGTGTGGAGTGAAGAAAAGGATAGTGGATCAGTAGGCAGACAGTCAGGACCTGCATTCCAACTACGTGCTTTTCTTTTTTTTTTTTTTTTTTTTTTTTCTAATAGAAACTTTTCTTTTTATTTCAGAATATTAGGGGGTACACGTGATTTGTTTACATTGTTTTTGTGCGGATTGAGTCAGTTTTATAAGTATGCCCTTCATACCCAGTAGGTACATTTGTTCTTTTACATAA
>CAUYPK010069929.1:0-31286 GCA_963574355.1 Loris lydekkerianus | reverse complement strand
AAGGAGTCCCCTTATGCACAAGTTTTTGTTGCAGTCAGGTTCCTGAGCAGAAGAATTCGGTTATCAGATTCAGAAGTTTCTGCCGGGAATTCTCCCAGTCTCCTGAGCTGAGCTGCACACTCCTCCTGGAGCCCAGTCCGCACGGGGCTCGGTGGCCCGTTCTTACGCGCCTTCGTCCCGGCCATCCCGGCAGGTGCCGCCGCGAACTCTGCTGCGCATCCAGGGGTCTCAGTCTCCCAGCCCAAGCACCTCGGGCGTCTGCAGGCTGCGAAGTGCGCGCGGGCAGCCGGGCGGGACCAGGTGGCGAGACTGGAAAAAGGAGAAGCACGAAGCTGCCAAGCGCGCACAGTCGTGCCGGGAACCTCTGAGGTACTAATTATTTTTATTGATTGATGTGCTTTCTTCCTAAATTTGTAATAGGGCAATTTTTCACTGTGGCAAAAACTCATAACATTTAACCACTTTTAAGTACATAATACTGTAGTGTTAACTGTAAATTTGTTGTTATATAAGAGATCATTTTGGAAACCTGAAGCTCTATGGCCATTGGAAAAAAATTTAATAACCCCTCACCCTCACCCCAACCCCTGGCTACTCTCATTCTACTTTAAGGTTCTAAGAGTCGGACTATTTAGACACCTCGTGTAAGTCGAATTTGTGCATTACTTGAGGGTTCTTTGTGGCTGACTGGTTTCGCTGAGCCATGTCCTCAGCGTTCATCCACGTTGTAGCATGTAACAATGTTTCCTCCTTTTTCTATGTTTAATAGTATTTCATTGTCTGTATAGACCCCATGCTCTTGATCTATTTATCTGTGGATGGCATTTAGGTTGTTTCTATGTGTTCACTGTTGAGGATAATGCTGCTTGTCAACACGGTGGTGCAATTTTTTTCTATCCTCCCTCATTTTGGTGAAATGAATCTTTTAGTAGCTTCTGAGAGCGCATTTAAAGGAAGTTTGCATATTTCCGTGTGTGCATTATTCTCTTCTCTCCATCTAGAGGAGAGATTAAGGCACTGTTTGGGACAGAACTTAATGGTGAAGAGAGACCCTGTAACTGACCAGCTGTGGGTCTTACCATCCTGCGGCTTCAGAACTACTATGGTTACAGGGATCAAAGAACATTCCGCCCAGAAAGGGGAGTCGCCCTAAGTTTGGCAGCCCTGGCACGGCAGCCCCTCCCACCCCTTCCAGGTGGGCCTTTCTGTACCCTGTGCTTCCCTCCCTTCCCCCTCTGCCCAGCGTCCTCACCCAGGGACAAGGCGTATCTGCAGCGGTGTCCGCACTTGAAGGAAGAAATCTCGATGGTGTAAACACATTGCATAAACGTTTGAATTACTTCATTTAGTTATTAAACGTGTGTTTTGATTTCGTTTACTGCCAGCACATAAACTGGGATGTAGTGAACCTAGAAATCACACTCACTTTTCTGGGTCAAAAATCGTGGCCCACGGAAGTGAGGAGACTGTCCTCGTTATAGGATCTAGGAGAAGCAGATAAGCTGGGCAGGAGAATTTTCCTAGGAACTTAAAGGATGAGCAGTAACATTGTCTTCCCACCCTGGAGCGGAGTCCAGACACCCACCTCCCAGGCACAGGTGGTCGTGCTCTCTCTTTCCCAGATCCCACAGAGCCGGAGACCAGCCTGTCCTTCCCTCACTCCTGGATATCTTCTCTGGACACCAGCAGGGTTAATTTCATGTTGGGGGGAGGAATGGTGTCATCTCTACCTCTGGAGAGATCCCTGTCACCATATTCAGGGATGAACCAAGAATCACGCCCTGTGCAAAGACGAGGCTCTGAAGGCCTGTGCGGAGGTGAGGACCCGCTGCCTCAGCACAGACCACCTTGAGAGACTGCAAACTGGAGCGGGCCTTCCCCTCACCTGCATCCTAGTCAAGATCATCCTAGGCGGCAAGGACTAGATTCTGGATGTTGCCTCAGGTGATGTGAACTGGAATGACACCTACGAGTGATGTGGCCCTGCCAGGGGTTCCTTGGGCTTCCGGTTGTTCCGGGTGCTCAGCGCCTGGAGATGACAGTTGGGAGTGGGGTTTGTGCTGAACAGTAACCATAACACATTGCTTATTTTATTTTTCATTGGCCTTTTTGTCATAAAACACTCATATCAAGAAAGAAAACCTGTCTAAAAATAAAAGTAAACACCCTTTCATCACCAGAGAGAAAAGTTTGTCAGCCAACCTGAAGTCTCATCTCAGTTATAAACTCTCCATTCTCCTAAATTAAAATACACCATGACTTCGCACTCCTTTGTTGTATTTTATATTTTCATCATTCAAAACTACGGTCTTGCTCTGCTGCCCAGGTCGGATGGAGTGCAGTGGCATGGTCATAGCTCACTGCAACCTGGAACTTCAGGGCTTAAGTGATCTGCTGCTGCTCCCAAGTTGTTGATTTTGCAGGCATGAGCATGGAGCTGGGCCTTGTTTTCTCTTCTATTCTGTAGGTCTGGAAATTTATGATCTCTAGTGGAATTTCCCATAGTTTGCATTTTGCTGATTGCACCCTACGGTGTATTTTAGTATGTATCTGTATTACTTGTGTCTACAATAAATTGGAAGGTGGATATAGAGGTTTGCTTTTTTTTTGAGACAGTCTCACTTTGTTGCCCTTGGTAGAGTGGCTTGGCATCATAGCTCACAGTAACCTCAAACTCTTGGGCTCAGGCAATTCTTTTGCCTCAGCCTCCCAAGTAGGGGGAATTACAAGCACCCACCACAAAGCCTGGCTATTTTTAGAGACAGGGTCTGGCTCTTGCTCAGGCTGGTCTCAAATTCATGAGCTCAATCGATTTACCTGCCTCAGCCTCCCAGGGTGAGGTTTGCTTATGTTTGATTTTTTCATTAGTACATTATTGACGGTACTGTATTATGTTCTTTCCTCAAGAGGAAAAACTTAATACTGGTTATGTGTTACATTGTATTGTTAGTTGTCATTACTGTTTTCAATGGCTAAATCTGTCAACTTATTAAGACTATAAAAGAGTTATAGTCTGAGTCTCTCATTCTTTTGTTATTTATTAGCTAAATAATTTCTTTTTTTTTGCAGTTTTTGTACGGGGTTGGGTTTGAACCCACCACCTCTGACATATAGGGCCGGTGCCCTACTCCTTTGAGCCACAGGGACCGCCCATAAATAATTTCTAAAATAGGATATTTACCCTATTCTACTAGTTTTTTTTTTTTTTTTTTGAGACAGAGCCTCACTTGTCACCCTTGGTAGAGTGCTGTGGCCTCACAGCTCACAGCTCACAGCAACCTCAAACTCTTGGGCTCAAGCCATTCTCTTGCCTAGCCTCTCGAGTAGCTGGGACTATAGGTGCCCACCACAATGCCTGGCTATTTTTAGAATCAGAGTCTTGCTCTTGCTCAGGCTGGTGTCTAACCCGTGAGCTCAGGCAATCCACCTGCCTCGGCCTCCCTGAGTGTCTACTAGTTTGTTTATTCTGTAGGGATTTGTTTTTTGGACAGACTAAGCCAGACATTCACTCTACCTATGACCCAGGTTTGAAGAGAATTCTTGTTTGGATCTATATTCAAAACTATTATTTGGCTATATCCTTTGGGAGTGCAGTAATTAAAAAAAAATCACTCACAGATGCAAACTTTATTAATTACATCTAGATGGACATTCTTGAGTAAGACCTTCTGGATCCCTATCTTAAAATATCCAGATCTATATTACAATACTCCAAGCTCAAGATTGAACCAGTTGGGTCCAGAATGGTTGTATTTTAAAGTGGGTCAGGAAAAAAAAAAAAAAAAAAAAAAAAAATATATATATATATATATATAATGTGGGTCAGAATCCCACTATTGGGTGTCTTCTCAAAGAAAAAGGAAGACCTTATATCAAAAAGACACCTGCAGCACAATTCACAATTGCAAAAATGTGCCTATCAATTCATGAGCAGAATAACAAAATGTGATATATGAATACCATATATCTACTACTCAGCTATAAAAAGGATCAATTAATGCCTTTTGTAACAATTTGGATGGAACTGGAGACCATTTTCCTAAGTAAAGTGTGTAAAGAATGAAAAAATAAACACTACATGTGCTTGCTATTAAATTGAAAGTAACTGATAGGCACACTTGTGCACAGGGGGAAATAAAACTCAGGAGATTAAGCCGGGTACAATGAAGAGTATTTGGGTGATGGGCACTAAGCTGTGACTCAAGCATTACAAAATTGATCCATATAGGGTGGTGCCTGTGGCTCAGTGAGTAGGGCGCTGATCCCGTATACCGAGGGTGGCCGGTTCAAACCCAGCCCTGGCCAAACTGCAACAAAAAAAAATAGCCGGGCATTGTAGCGGGCACCTGTAGCTCAGTGGTTAGGGTGCCAGCCACATGCACTGGGACTGGTGGGTTCAAACCCATCCTGGGCCTGACGACAACAACAACAACAACAACAATAACAAACAGCCAGGCATTGTCGCGGGCGCCTGTAGTCCCAGCTACTTGGGAGGCTGAAGCAAGAGAATCTCTTAAGCCCAGGAGTTTGAGGTTGCTGTGAGCTGTGATGCCACGGCACTCTACCAAGGGTGACATAATGAGACTGTCTCAAAACAAACAAACAAAAAAACTAAGATGCTTTTCCTCCAGTTGTAAGTACTGGAAATTCCCCATGATAATGAAATATGGATGATACATTCTTCTGATGGTGGTAATAGTAGAAAACCAGACATGACAAACTGAAGGGTAAGTCTGTAAGTCCATGAGGGATAACAACACATCTCCTAGGTCTGCGTAACATGACAATATATTTAAGACAGGGGTGTCCAAACTTTTGGCTTCTCTGGGGCACATTGGAAGAAGAGTAGTCTCATGGAAAAAGCCCAAGTACCCATCGACTCATGAATAGGTTAATAAATTGTGGTATATGTATACCAGGGAATATTATGCAGCCTCAAAAAAGATGGAGGCTTTACCTCTTCTACATTTACATGGATGGAGCTGGAACATATCCTACTTAGTAAAGTATCTCAAGAATGGAAGAAAAAATACGCAACGTACTCAGTACTATTACGAAACCAATTAACAATCATTAACACTTTCATATGAAGAATAGATCACAACTATGGCCCAGGATGAAGGAGGGAGGAGGGGGGAAATGGAGGTGAGGGGGGAGATCAGATAGAGGGAGGGTGAATGGTAGGATCACACCTATGGTGCATAAAGCAAGGGTACTTGTCGGGTTTATTAAGTATACAGTATAAATGTCTTAACACAATAAGTAAATGAGATTAGGTATATATTAACCAGTGTGATGTAAACATTCCTAATTCTATATGAAATCAGCACATTGTACCCCATAAATGCATTAATGTATATATGATATATGCATTTGTGATTTAATAAAAAAAACAAATAAAGAAGAGTTGTCTTAGGCCACATATTATATACACAAATATTAATGAAAGCTGATGAGCAAAAAAAGAGATCTGTGCATAATTTTCATGATATCTACCATCACAGCAAAAAAAGTCCTCACATAATAACCCTAATTATGCAGTAGCCCAATTCAGAGAGTCTTTTAAAATCATCAAGAAGGGCCCAAGTTTGGGATCACTAATGTAGAAATGTACATGTCTAAGTAATAAAATGTTTTAAAAATATATTTTTTATTATAACAGTAACAGAAAGTGGGCACCATAAAACTAGTGGGATGCCTGACATTGCATTTGAGAATCTAGTTCCATAGAACCAGTATCAGTGAGTTCTCAAGGTGCTCATCAGATATTGTGGTTCTAATTTTACTCTTATTGTGCTTTATTCCTGAAAATGGTTGCTCACAAATATAGGTGCTGCCAAAAAGTGATGACACGAATAAGACATGCTTGTGAAGCAAGGAATATTTTTCCAAGACAGGACCTATAAAACTCCAATAAAGAAACACAATTAAATTTTTCTTTGAGTTGAATGTGAGATTGCAGCTCTATGCATTCCATTTGAAAATTGACAGGTGACATGTTTATGTTGACTGACAATGGAGGTGCAAATGCACCAAAATATTATTTTCCTGGAAATCTTGAAGTGTATTTTCAAATTCTTGTATCAAATTGGAAAGCAAGGCTGCATATTTTTTGCTGATCACAGGACTTTGTTTAACCAATGTGTGGAAATGCATAAAATTGTTTGCCTTGATTCGAGCTTGCCTACAATTTCAGTTTCATTTGGATAAGTTGTTTTTCATCTTGAAGACACATGTTTACCTCATTTAAATGAGTGGTTAAATCCCCTAAAAGTGCTAAATCTGTAAACCAGTTTTAATTGTCAAGTTCTGGCACAAATTTAGTTTTTGATACCATAAACAACTTAACATATCACAAATCATAAAGTCTTTTCAATATGTGGCCTTGACTTAGCCATCTTACTTCTGAAAAGTAAATGATGTCATCATAGTCAGCATTAATATTTTTAGAAAATTGCTGCAATTGATGATGATGGAATTTCTTGGCTCTCACAAAATTGACAGTCTTGATAATTATTTGTGTGATATTATCCATTTTTAAAGCTCTTGTGCATAAACTTTTTCTTTTCTTTTCTTTTTTTTTTTGAGACTTATTCTCCACTATGTCACCCTGAGTAGAGTGCTGTGTCCTCATTGTAGCTCATAGTAACTTCAAACTCTGGGGTTCGAGCAATCCTCTTGACTCAGCCTCCCGAGTACCTAGGACTATAGGTGAGCAGCACCACGCCTGGCTGGTTTTTCTAGTTTTAGTACAGATGGGGTCTCATTTTTTGCTCAGGCTGGTCCTGAACTCAAGCAATCCACTCACCTCAGCCTCCCAGAGTGCTAGGATTATAGTCGTGAGCCACTGTGCTCAGCCATAAATTTTCTTGATGTACTATACAATGATATTTCACCCAATGTGAGTTTTAGACTACAACTGCATCATCTTCTATTAATTTTATAAGTCCCTCTCTTTTGCTTATCCTCACTAAGGCACTGTCTGTAACCATACCAAATATGTTGACAATGGACAAAGAAAATAGTCTGCATATAGTTTTTACTGCTTCATATAAATCTCTTGATTTAGTCTTTTTCTTTTCTTTCTTTTTCTTTTTCTTTCTTTTTTTTTTTTTGAGATGGAGTCTCACTCTGTGCCCTGGGTAGGGTGGCATGGTTAGCTCATAACAACCTCAAACTCTTGGGCTGAAGCGATCCCCTTGCCTTCAGCATCCTGAGTAGCTGGGAATCCAGGTACCTGCCATAATGCCTGGCTAGTTTTTCTTTCTTTCTTTCTTGAGACAAGAGTCTCATTATGTTGCCCTGGGTAGAGTGCTGTGGCGTCACAGCTCACAGCAACCTCAAACTCTTGGGCTTAAGCAATTCTCTTGCTTCAGCCTCCCAAGTAGCTTCTTACAGGAACCCACCACAATGCCCCGCTGTTTTCTGTTGCAGTTGTTATTGTTTAGCTGGCCCGGGCTGGGTTGGAATCCACCAGCCTTGGTGTATGTGGCCAGTGCTGTGACCACTGTGCTATGGGTGCCTAGCCAGTTTTTCTGAATTTTAAATAGAGATGGCGTCTCACATTAGTTCAGGCTGGTCTCAAATTCCTGAGCTCAAGAATCGGAATGAACTGTCACTCCTGAAAGCTCTTAAAGTGGTTTATAGTAACAGACAAATGAAGAAGGAGTAAAGCGCAAGAACTACAGGGCACAGAATCCAAAATCAACCCCTCTTGAAGAATCAACACAAATCAAGCCCTGCACCAAAAGATATTCAGAACCAGGTAGTTGAGTCCCTCCCTAAGGGGGTGTGCCATATAGCCCTACATTGTGCCTGATAGATGGGAGCTAACCAATCCCCCCTTCCTGAATTGGATTGTATTTTTTCTCATACAGGCTAATGAATTTGTTCATCTACTAGTTTCAAATTAGTACATGGGATGCTTGATTTTCCATTCTTAAAATATCTTACTATAGAGAATGTTCTTCAACTCCATCCAGAAGAATACAAAGGATGTAAAGTTTCCATCTTTTTAATGGTTGAATAATATTCCATTGTATATAAGTCACAGGTTATTAATCCATTAATGGGTTGATGGGCAACGATGTCATATCCACACACACACACACACACACACACACACACACATATATAATTTTAGTCGGGGAAACCATTGTTTTATTCTTTGGTCTTCCCCATTTTTTTCTTCAAGATAAATGTCTCACTGTCCCTCCCTCGTTTAATCACCGCCACATAAGGAATTCCCTCTCCCCTCCCCGTAAATTGTCCCGCCGGCAGGGAAATCCTTCTCCGGGGCCAAGAGAAGTATAGGAGGCAGCAGTGGCAACTGCACCGACGGCAACGGCAGCTTTTTACCCCGATGCCCGGTGGCAGGGAGGCGGCGTTGCCGGTGGCTGCGTTAATCAGGCTGCTTCTCCCCGACCTCTTCTGTTTCTCGCTCCTCCATCCAGACGGCGCCGGACTCGCCAGCTCCGCTTTTATCCGGTGCCCCGAGCCTGCGCACTGGAGCCTCCGCAGCCCCTAGTGGGCGTCGAGCGTCACCCCAACCGGGTTCACCCAGCGCTGGAGGCCAGACCAGGGTGAGGGAAGAGGAGGAGGGGAGGGAGGGGGAGAGGAAAGGGGAGACCGGACTGAGGTGGTATTGGAGGTGGGAGAAAGTGCGTCGCTTTCGGAGGGATATAGGAAGGGGCTTGTTCTCAGGCCCTACGATCTTCATCCTCTCACCCAATAGTGGCATGCCCAAGCTCACTTACAGCCAGACTTCCAATCCCACGAAATACCGAAACTTCCCCAAACCTTGAGTGAATTGTTGAACACATCTGTTGTGAAAAAGATTGTTCCCTTCACTGCCTCTAGTTTATTCTCGAGCCTCCGTGGAGAGGAAACAGCGGACCGGAGCCCACAAGCAAAACGGCCGGCGAGAGGCCCATATCCATATTTTTGTGATTGTGAATTGAGATACTATAAACATTTGAGTGCAAATTATCATTTTTTTCTTCGGGGTAGATACCTAGTAATGAGATTGCAGGATCAAATGGAAGGTTTACTTCTAGCTCTTTGAGGATTCTCCATACTTCTTTCCAAAAAGGCTGTATTAGTTTGCAATCCCACCAACACTGTATATATGTTCCCTTCTCTCTGCACCCTCACTAGCATCTGCAGCTTTGGGACTTTGTGATATGGACTATTCCCCCTGGGATTAGGTGATATCTCAATGTGATTTTGATTTGCATTTCTCTGATGCATTAGGGACAATGAGCATTTTTTCATGTGTTTGTTGGCCATCTGTCTGTCTTCTTGGGAGAAGGTTCTATTCATGTCTCTTACCCGATGATTAATGGGGTCATTGGTTCTTTTGCTTGAGTTCTTCATAGATTGGGTTATTAGCCCTTAGGCCTTTGTCAGCTTTCTGACATGTGAATATCTTCTCCCATTCTGTAGGCTGTCTACTTGCTTTGTTTGTTGTCCTTAGCTATACAGAAACTTTTCAGCTTGATTGAGCCCAATTTATTTATTTTTGTTCTTGCTCTAATTGTCAAAGGGGTCTCCTTCATAAAATCTTTCCTCAGGCCAATATAGTTAAGAATTTTTCCCACACTTTCTTCCAGAGTTTTTACCATTTCATGCCTTAGATTTTTCTTTTTTTTTTTGAGACAAAGTCTTTGTCACCCCTGGTAGAGTGCTGTGGCATCATAGCTCATAGCAGCCTCAAACTCTTGGGCTCAAAGTCATTCTCTTGCCTCAGTCTCCCAAGTACCTGGGACTACGGTGCCTGCCACAATGCCTGGCTATTTTTTTTTTTTTTTTTTTTTGGTTTGTTTTTTTTTGCAGTTTCTGGCCGGGCCTGGATTTGAACCCACCACCTCCGGCATATGGGGCCAGTGCCCTACTCCTTTGAGCCACAGGCGCTGCCCAATGCCTGGCTATTTTTAGAGACAAGGTCTCACTGCTGCTGTAGGTTGGTCGCAAACTCTTGAGCTCGGGCAATCCACCTACCTTGACCTCCCAGAGTGCTAGTATTACAGGCATGAGCCACTGTTCCTGGCCCTTCATGCCTTTAATTTAAATCTTTTATCCAGCATGAGTAAATTTTTATAAGTGGTGAGAGGTGTGGGTCTACTTTCAATCTTTTACATGTACCTAATCAGTTATCTAAGCATGTTTATTAAATAGGGATTCTTTTTCTCAGTGTATGTTTTAGTTTGCTTTGTCAAACATCAAATGGTGGTATGAGGCTGATTTCATCTCCACATTCTCTGTTTTGTTCCGCAGGTCTGTCTCCATATTTATCCCAGTATGTTTCTTTTTTGACCACTGTATATATACTTGTAGTATAACCTGAACTCCAGTAGGGTGTTGCCTATAGATTTATTTCTTAGAGTTGCATTAGCTATTCAGGGATTTTTCTGGTTCCATTTGAAATGAAGGACTACTTTTTCAAATTTGTCAAAGTGTGGCACTGGTGCTTTAATAGGTATTGGGTTAAATCCCTATATTGTTTTGGGCAGTATGGATATCTTAACAATGTTGATTCTTCCCAGCAATGAGCATGGTATGTTCTTCCATTTGGTAGCATCTTGAGCTTTTCTTTTCTCAGGGTTTCATAGTTCTCTCTTTAGAGATCTTTTACATCCCTTGTTAGGTATATTCTCAGCTACTGTGAAAAGAATTATGTCTTTGATTTCATTCTCAGCTTGACTGTTGTAGGCATCTATGAAGGCTATTGATTTGTGGACATTCATTTTATGTGCTGATATGTCACTGTACTTCTTGATCACTTCCAGGAGTCTCATGGTTGAGTCCTTAGGATTTCTAAATATAAGATCATATCATCTGCAGAGACTAATAGTTTAACTTTGTCCATCCCCATTCAGATACTGATCCTATCTTTCTCTGGCCTGATTGCATTGGCTTGGACTTCCAGCACTGTGTTGGGTAATAGGGGCAAAGTGGGCACCCTTGTCTGATCTTGGGTCAATTTTTAAATTTTTTTTCAGTGGCTTTCCCTTTTCCCTTCAATTCCCTTCATTTTTGCCATTCATACTCTTAAGTCCCTTTCTGTCACTTCCATGATTCCTTTATAGATGCACTGTGACTCCTTGGGAGAGTTGATCTGCTCTGATTTTTCATGTTCCTAGAATGTTTTGTTGGCTCCTTCTCACGTGTGGTTTCTTCTTCTCGATTTCCTTCCTCTGCTTATTCTCTTGCTTCTTCCTTCCTCTTAACCTTCTTTGTCTCTGTGCTTTGATGTTCAAGTGGCCTTTTGGTATAAGGACAAAAGGAAGAGAAAAGAAAAGAAGAAAGTGAGATAGGTGCAGGGACAAAGGAAGAGAAAAGAAAAGAATAAAATGAGAAAGAGAATGAAAAAAATAAGAAATGAAAAAAAATAGGCTGGGTGCAGTGGCCCACACCACCAATGCTGTTACTCTGGAAGGGTGAGGCAAGAGGATCAACTGAGGTGAGGAGTTCGAGACCAGCTTTAGCAACAGAAAGACCCCCAAATAGAAAAAAATCAGCCATAGGCCATGGCAGGGACTGCAGTTCTAGCTACTCCAGGGATCAAAGCTGAGGGTCCCTTAAACCCAGGGGTTCAAGGCTGCCATGAGCCTGGCCAATACCACAGCACTCCAGCTGAAGCCTCAGAGCGAGACTCTGTTAAAAAAAAAAAAAAAAAGATTGGTTGTCTAGTTTGTCTAAGGGAGTTATGAGAGAAAGATGAGAAAAATAACAAAAGAAAAAGGGAAAGAGAACAAAAAAATTAGTACTAGAAATATATTGTATGAACACCAGTAGGCGATCCGTGATTAGGAAAATAAAAAAATTAACGCTAGGTAGTGTTCATGGATTGAAAAAAAACCCTGTATCTGCTTTTGTATGTGATGGGGGCAGGAAGTTACTACCTACTTGCCATGGAAACCTGGTTTTATTTTCCTGATTTTTAAAATTTCAATGTGGGCATGGTAGCTGTAGGAAAGTTAAATCCCTGGAGGGGCAGGGGAGCTAATATCCTGGAGCTTGTGCCAGACTTTCTGGGGGACACCCCCCAACTGTTCTATGTGGGAAGTGGGATCTCCCCACTTTGGCCCCGTCTCTGTGGAACTCAGCCCAGAGTTGGTTGTCTTAGCCTAGAGGTCCGAGTTAAAGCCTGTCCATACCGGGATCCTAGAAAGCTGCTCCAACTGGGCCGCCTTGGGTGTGAGCTGTCTCAAGGTTTTAGTGATCTTTGCTCCCCTCCTGTGGCTCTCTGAGGGTGGCAGGATGCCTGGCAGCCAGTTTCCTGTTGAGTAAGCTCCACGACTAAACTCACCTAGTGGAGCTCCTGTAAGCGCTGGGACTGAAGCCTCCAGCTCTGACCCGAAGAAGCAGCATGCAGTCTTTCTGGCCCACTGTCAAAGCCTGTTTCTGTGCCTTTGAGAGTCCTGTGAGACCTAAGTTCCTTCTTGTTTCTCACCACAACCCATGCGTGGAGGGATAGGCCCTCCTGGAATTTGGTCCAGTCTCTGGTCCATTCCAACAGGGTGCTTGGGGGGTGTGGAGGAGAATCTCCTGCAGATTTAATCCCCCAGGGATTCCACCTGTAGGCTCTGTCCCTGGGTCATGGCACTCTTTTGCACCTTTTCTTCGAAGGCCTCCCACCCTGATTTTTTTTTTTTTTTTTTTTTTTTTTGCTCCTGGTGTCCTAGGCTGTTTCATGTGCCATTGCAATATTGTTTCTGGGCAGGAGAATCCAGATGGAGAGCTTTCTCCCCTAACTTACTGAGAACAGCTTATGAGGAGATGTCTCTAACCTGCCATCTTGTAGCTTCTCCTGAATTCCTTGCAGCACTCCCAATTAAGTGAACTTAATTGTCAGACCTCATATATACTGGTTTATGTGTACATTAGAAATATTTGGCTTCCATTCATTGCTCCAAGAAGTGAGAAATCTGTCTGGGGAACAGTGTCTGAGCACAGCATTCAGAGATGCTCTTTATGCAGAACTGAGAGTCACTTCCAGAATCCCCTCCCTGGCCTTATCTGAAAATAGAGAGAATGATTCAAATCTCTCAACATCACATCTCACAATAAATTATAAATGTTCTCCTTTTACTTTCTGAAGGGTAAAGGATGTTTAAAAAGGGTTTGACGACCCAGCCTAGTCACTCTCTGACCACTGGCTTCAGGGCTTGCCACTCTGGCTGAGCACTAGGATTGCTAGAAAATACTCAGGCCTCTCCCCAGAACCCCTCTCAGAGTATTATGTGCAAGACCAAGGACTCACTTATTAAATAAGCCCTATATGTGAGGCAGATGCACACACCCCTGGGGATCCTGGTCTGCAATCTTGCTACTAAAGTATGATCTGAAGACCAGCAGCTTTAGCACCACCCTTGCCATGAACACAGGATCTCATGCTCCACTCCTATCTGTGCCTCAGCACCATGTTGGGGTGATTCTGGCACACAGTAAAGTCTGGGACTCTGTGGTCTATGTGCCTTCTTGATGTGGTGTCAGAACTGTGTAGTCTCCTCTGGGCATGTGGTCAGATCACATCCTCAGCCCTGGAGGTCCAGGGTTCATCCTTGTTCCTGTTAGCCTCTTGTGCCCTCATCCATGCTCAAGACTTTAAATATTAATTATGTGGTGTCACCCCCAAATTCATTTTCCAGCCCAGACATTTCTCTTAAACTCCAGATATGTGTGTCCAGCTGCCTTCCCAGCTTCCTCCCCTCCTCCCTTAGTGGACACCTCCTCCACCTTGCCTGGGAAGCCCCTTCCTCAAACACATCCCTCCCAGAGTTGCCCCCATCTCCACTGATGGCAGCTCCATCCTTCTGCTGACACAACACACAGCTATAAGTGTCCTCCAGGACTCCTTTTATTCACACCCAGATGCATTAAAAGATGCTGTAAAGTCCATCTTGAAAACATATCCAGAACCCGTCACTTATCTCCATTCCCACTGCTCACACCGTATCTGCAGTCTGGAATCCTGCCCTTTCATTGTCCCCCACCTCTCAGTTCAGTTCTCAGCATTCCAGCCAGAGATCCTGTTAAAAGAGAAGTCATACCATGTCCCTATTCTGCTCAAAACTGCCCTCTAACTCCCTACCTCCATCACAGCAAAACTCACACCCTTCCCACACCCTCCAGTCCTACCTGCTCCCAGCCCCACCTCTGACCTCATCTTGGTGACTCTCTGTCCAGCCCTCCTGGCTTCCTGTTCTTCCCAGAACACTGACACCTTCTTGCTCCAGTGAATTTGAGCTGAAGGTTTCCTGTGCCCGGAAAGAATGTCCCCAGAAACTTCGTTGATAATTCATCATGTCCTTCAAATCTTTCCTCAAAGATCACCTTTGTGACAAGGCCTATACTGACCACCTAGCATAATAACCACCATCCCTGTCCCTACAGACCCTCTGGGTCACATTCCCAGTAGCACTTTATCATCTTCTAACATAAACAATTTCCTTCTTTGCTCTGCTCACAGAACATAGCCTGTGTCTTCTCACTAGAACATGTGCTACATAAAGCTTGCAATTTTTCTGTTTTTTACTTGAATGATGTTTCCTAGGTGTGCAGTCTATTCTGTATCTGACAGACAAACCTCTCACACTGACGTCAATGCTGCCTGAGCTTTTCTCCCCAGTGCTGTGTGTGCTCTCCCTCACCCTCCTGCACACTGCAGCACACAGTGATATTTCTCTCCTCAGAAAGAACAATCCTTAGAATTTTCCTCTTTGCAGCACACAGTGATATTTCTCTCCTCAGAAAGAACAATCCTTAGAATTTTCCTTTTAACCTCCATCATCATTTTCCTAAGGTCTTTTGCTTCTCCTTAATCACTTTCTATTCTGTGATTATTCAGATCTTAGACTCAAAGTTTCTTGATATAAAAATCCTAAAGATTAATAAATTAAAAATACAATTATTATAAAGAAAGGAGGTCTGATGCTGCTAGAGAAGTTTTTCTCTGGCTTGGCGCCTGTAGCTCAAGCGGCTAAGGTGCCAGCTGCATACCCCAGAGCTGGCGAGTTCGAATCCAGCCCAAGCCTGCCAAACAACAATGACAGCTACAACCAAAAAAAAAAAATTGTCGGCCACTGTGGCAGGTGCCTGTAGTCTCAGCTACCTGGAAGGCTGAGGCAAGAGAATCACTTGAGCCCAGGAGTTGGAGGTTGCTGTAAGCTGTGATGCCATGACACTCTACCCAGGGCAACAGCTTGAGGCTCCAAACAAAAAAAAAAAAAAAAAAAAGAAGTTTTTCTCTAAAGAAGCACAAAAGAAAATATTAATGAATTTAAAATAGTTTTTACCATGGAATTTAAAATATAGTAAGATCCACATCCACATAGATCATTAAAAACAGAAATAAAATTCAGTGAGATGTATAGTATAAATTTGAAAAAAATGCAATGATTAGTTATCAGAAATGTATAAAAATTATGAAATAGCTATTGTGTTAAATGATTACATTGTCTTAAAAATCTAATAATATGTAGAATTACTTGTAGCTTTATTTTTTTCTCTTTTCAAAAATGTATGTTGGTCCACTCATATCACTTCTAATTTATGAATTTCTGATTTACATAAGGATAATTTAGATTCTACCCTTGGTACATGTTTAGGAATTTATTATTTGCTATTAATTCACATGTGAATATCATTTAATATACTCTTAGATGTAGTGTTCATTGGACCATTTAATTTTAAGGCATAGGTTAAATATCCTCATTCAGGTATTTCTCCAATACATGTGTAAGGGAATTTTTTAGTATTTTCATTTGAATCAAATGTTCTAATTTGTGACTATAAGAGAGTTTTTATACCAATGTACAATTGTACCAAAGTACAACCATTAATTTTACTTGTTTTTTTTCACTATATTTCTGTTTGACTTAAGTTAATTTATATTTACTTATATTTCTGAACCATAGTACATCTGAATTTATGTTTAGAAATTAAATACATTTCCATATTTTTCTAATTACATTAAGTGATATCAAGCTATCACAGATTTATATATTTATATGCATTTACATTTTGTACAGTTCTGAAAAAAATTTTAAGTATTATACATAGTAAAACACTTTAAATTACTGCTTGTTCTATACAGGTACTTTTTTTCATCTTTTGAAATTGTATACATTTTCAATTTAATATGAAACAATTTAAATAAGTAGATATAGAAAATAAAAGAATAAAAAATTAAGGACATAAATGAATGAATAAAACAACAATTCTAGAGATAATCAAACTATCTTTACATTTTAAACATCTCAAGACACTGAGTCTGGCTCAGTGCTGCCCTATAAGATTTTCTTAATAATATTAATGTTCTGTATTGTCCAATACCATAGCCATTGGTCACATGTGACTGTTGAGCACTTGAAATGTGGCCTGTGCAACTGAAAAAGTGAATTCTTAACTTTATTTAATTTTAATAGCCATCTTGCTGGTTATGCAGATCTAGCCTGTTCTTACAAGAAAGCATTTATTTAAAACAACTCAGTATGTCTGTTAAAGACCTCTTATATGTAATATGTATTTAGTTGCCTTTTTTAATATAATAATTTTAATCTATCTATTTTTAATGTTTTCTCCTTGAAGAGGGAAAATCATACTTCAGCTTTGAAGGTGAGTAGTTACTAACCTTGTCCTTTGTCACTCTCTCTTTTATCGCCTTTCATATTGTTTCTGGGGTATATTGGGTACTTTTGTGTGCCTCTGATTTAAAAAAATGGAAGTGAGGCTGGGCACACCTATCTAGCCTCATTTGGGGAGGCTAAGTGGAAGAATCACTTGAGGCCAGGAATTTGAAAGAAGCCTCAGCAACATAGCTAGACTTTGTCTCTACAAAAATTAAAACATTCTAAAAATTAGCCAGGCATAGTGGTGTGCACCTGTAGTGCCAGCTACTCAGGAGTCTGAGGCAGGAGGATTACTTGAACCCAGGAGTTTGAGGTTGTAGGAAGCTATGATGAAACCACTGCACTCTAGCTGGAGCAAAAGAACAATATCCAGCCTCAAAATAAAATTAAAAAAAAAAAACAAAAAGAAGAAAAAAACCAAAACACAGAAGCAAGTGTATATGTAAATATTTTCTCTTTTCTAAAAACAAGTATATTTTAATCAAATTTGACCCACTACCATAGTCATGGTTTTATTTATTTATTTTTTATTAACATTAAATCATAGCTGTGTACATTAATGCGATCATGGGGCACCATACACTGGTTTTATAAACAGTTTGACATATTTTCATCACACTGGTTAACATAGCCTTCCTGGCATTTTCTTAGCATAGTCATGGTTTTAAAAATGATTTGCATATGTGTCCACATGGTCATCTCCTAATGGAGCAAACAAATCTTAGAAAGTGCATCATTATATTAAAATTTTTGAAGTCTTCTTTAAATTTTACTAGGAAGAGTTTATCTCCAGAATGTACATTAACACAATTCCTTTTACTATTTACTCTTGCCACATGAACAAATAGAGTCCTCTTAATATGGCTGATTGGAGTTTATACTAAACTGTCAATGTCAGGAAAAAAAGAAAATACTTAATAAAACTTTATGCTGTGTCTTAGGAGGAATTTACCATGTTAGTGCCCTTTTGAGTCTATTTACTTTTATGTCATAAAGACTACTTACTTATTTTAAGAATGTAAAGAGATTTATGTCCTAAGTTAGGACTGTAGGTTAAATGAAAGTGTTTGAATTTCAACGTTTTCTACCTGAGGCTTATTCATACATGTTACAGGTATTTCTTATCAAGGTATCTTCCCTAAAACTCATAGCCTTATTATAATTTGATTCTTTCTTTTCCTCTGTTAAAATATTTAGAACTTTGCTTTTGACATATATAATATTAAACCAAACGTGTCCTGTTTGTGACTTAATTCCTTTATAGGAATTGGCAAACATTTTTTGTAAAAGGCGATCTAGTAAATATTTTAGGCTTTGTGAAACCTAGAGTCTCTGTCGCAACTACTCAACTCTGCAGATGTAGTACAAAAGCAGCCATAGACAATATATAAATTCAATTTATATGAACATGGCCAGTTCTAACAAACCTTTATTAACAAAAAGAGTCAGTGATATGCTGTTGGCATTTAATTTCTACTAATTAAGAAATGTGTCTCTTTATGTTTCATAATCTTTGGAAATCTATTTTATTTTATAATAATATAACCACTTAATTCTTTTTATGTTTTCTATTGGCCCTGTATATCTTTTGCTATTGATTTACTTTTAACCTGTGTGGTTATATATAAAATGCATGACTTATAGACAATAGATAGTTAGGTCTTACTTTTTTGTCTGTTTTGACAAAATAACTCCTTTACTTTCATGGTCCACCTGGAATTAATATTGTACCACTTAGCATAAATATCGAAACCTTACAACTATCTCGGTTCATTTGTCCTCTTCTTATCCTTTATGCTGTGGTTGACATGTATATTACCTCTACATCCATAACTAGTCCCTCTCAATCATGTTGCAATTTTTCCTTTAAACAGTTACATGGAATACCACTAGCTGTCATCATAAATATACAATAATACAAAATAGTTCTTTGATGTAACATTACTGTTTATTCCTTTCTTTCTTTCTTTTTTTAAATACTCCTTTATTTATTTATTTATTTTTGCAGGTTTTGGCCTGGGCTAGGTTTGAACCTGCCACCTCCAGCATATAGGGCCGGTGTCCTACTCCTTTGAGCCACAGGCACCACCCTGTTTATTCCTTTCTAAGTAATAGGTAACTGTGGGCAGATACTGAAAATATATTATTTCTCTTCTCTCATCATTGTTGATAACTTTTGCCTAAAGCAGTTATTACTCTGATGATTACCAAATGATTATTTTCTCTTATTTTTTAATGGTAGAAAATTGAACATTTTGGTAAAGCTTTGATGTATTGAGAATAGCAGACTAAAGGCAATTGCTTATTATATCATTGACAAAACTAAAATGTAGTACTGAGAGTTTTACAATTAATACCGCATGTGCTTTCTTTTTTGTGCATATTCTTACAAGCCAAGATTTTAAGATTTGCTTTCTATAGCTTAAGAAAATAACTGTTATGTTAAACATATTGGATTTTTCTTAACCCCTAGGACTCTTTGGTTATTTTTCTTTCCAAACCCACTATTATGAGAGTTGCTCATTTAAAGCACAAGATTCTATTTGTTTGGGTCATCATTTACCTGGGCTCTTTCAGTGGTCACCAATACATATTAAAATATGTATTACCCATAATAATAATTAAGTATTTTGGATTAAGAAAATATACATTTCTAGCCTTCACTGAGCTTAAATTTAAGAAACGGTAGAATCTCTCTAAGTTGGCCACCTAAGGAACTGTAACAAACTGGTCAATGTAAGGAACTGGGCCTAGTGTAGTTACATGTGGTTCATGCCCGGTCTTTGAAAATTAAGCCCTCTTGAGGTGGTCAGCAGTGGAGATTCTACTGTAATTAATTTTTTTAATAATTAAAATGAACAAATAAATAAGCCCTGTGCTTTAAAAAGGCAGATATTTTTTCAATAATGTGAATAATAAACCTGATAAATACTTGACAGTGTATGTCTCTGTATTCCATAAGTTGACAGGAAATGTGAAATAAAAAAATTGTAAGCTAAAAAAATAAAAAAATAAGAAAGAATAATCCTTGCCTATGGGTCCAATTTTGCAAACAAGTGTAAATCTTACTTAGAGCCTACTTTAGAAATCCATGAACTCGGAATGGAGTCTGCACTAAGATTAGTAGAACTAAGGGCGGGGAGCAGAGCAGAAGAGGAAATTTACCTAAAATGAGAAGTGATGGGCTCCCTCCTCTCTAATTCCAGAATCTGGTTCCTTTAAAAAATTTGAGTGCAGCAACGTGGATAGAACTGGAGGATGTTATATTAAGTGCAATAAGCAGGGCACAGAAACACAAATGTTATGTCTTCTCTCTTGTCAAGTGAGAGCTAAAAAAACTGAATTCATGGAGGTAGCAAACAGGATGGTGGTTACCAGAGGCTGGGAAAGGTAGTGTGGAGGGGGAACAGAACAGGGTTGATTAATGGGTACAAAAACAGTTAGATTCAAGAAATGAGACCCAGTATTCAGTAGCACAATAGAGTGATGATTGTTACTAGGCTGGATGGGGTGGCTCATGCCTGTGGCAGAATTGCTTTAGGCCATGGGTTCAAGACCAACCTGGGCAATAGTGAGGCTCCATCTCTACAAACAAGATTTTAAGAAATTATCTGGGCCTGGTGTCAGCATCTGTAATGTAAGCTACTCAGAGGGTGAGGCAGGAGGAATGTTTGAGCCCAGGAGTTTGAGGTTGCAGTGACCTAGGATGATGCCACTGCACTCGAGTCCATGCAACACAGTGAGACCCTGTCACAAAAACACATTTTTAAAAATACAATGATCTATTATATGTTTCAAAATATGAGATTTAGTTTAATCTAATTTAGAGTGTTTCCTACAAAAACAAATGAAAAATGTTTGAGGTGATGGATATCCTAACTACCCAGATTTGATCATTACACGTTGTATGCTCGCATCAAAATATCACATGTACCCCACAATTATAGACAACCATTCTGTATCCATAAAAATTAAAAATAAATTTAAAATAATAAATAGGTTGGGGTAAACATGGTAAATGCTGTCTATGAAAGAGCCCTGGAAGGAGGATAAGAGCTGGACCCGTGTGAAAATTCTACCTCTGTGTGCAGCCATGTGTCAGCTCCTGTGATTATAGGTCCTGCTGGGACAAGGTTTTTTTTTTTTTTTTTTTAATCAAATCATAGCTGTGTACATTAATGCAATCACGGGGTACCATGCGCTGGTTTTACATACAATTTGAAATATTTTCATCACACTGGTTAACATAGCCTTTCTGGCTTTTTCTTAGTTATTGTGTTAAAACGTTTATAGTCTACATTTAGTAAGTTTCACATGTACCCTTGTAAGATGCACTGTGGGTGTGGTTCCACCAATTACCCACCCTCCACCCATCCTTCCCTTTCCCCTCCCCTCCCTTCCCCCATATTCTTAGGCTATAATTAGGATATAGCTTTCATATGAAAGCTATAAATTAGTTTTATAGTAGGGTTAAGTACTTTGGATACTTTTTCTTCCATTCTTGAGATACTTTTTTAAGAAGAATATGTTCCAGCTCCATCCAAGTAAACATGAAAGAGGTAAAGTCTCCATCTTTCTTTAAGGCTGCATAATATTCCTTATAAATATTACATATACCACAGTTTATTAATCCATTCGTGGTTTGATGGGCACTTGGGCTTCTTCCATGACTTAGCAATTATGAATTGGGCTGCAATAAACATTCTGGTACAAATATCTTTGTTATAATGTGATTTTTGGTCTTCTGGGTATATACCTAGTAGAGGAATTGTAGGATGGAATGGCAGGTCTATTTTTATTCTAAGTGTTCTCCAAACATCTTTCCAAAAGGAACATATTAGTTTGCATTCTCACCAGCAGTGTGGAAGTATGCCCATTTCTCCACATCCACGCCAGCATCTCTGGTCTTGGGATTTTGTGATATGGGCTAATCTTACTGGAGTTTGGGACAAGGTTTTACTGAAGGGATATGCACAGTAGAGCAGTGAAGATGACCCTGCCAAGGAATGACTACAGAGAGCCCATGATGGACTGAGCACCAACTGGACACAGGACCCCCTCACTCACAGGGTGTTGGTGATTGAAGGAGGGCACATACAGCACTGGGGAGAAAAGCACAGGCAGCATTGATGTCACTGTGAGAGGTCTGCCAGATACAGGACATCTGTCCATACTTGGCTCCTCACAGTTTTCTCCTATCCCCACCTGCAAAAGACTCAGCACAGCAAACTCAGATTCTGGAAGGTTCTCAGATCTTCCTTTTATTTCCTCTCTTGCCCCTCTCATTGGAAGAATTTGAGAAAACAAATATTCAAGTTATTTTTTGAGACAGAGTCTCCCTGGGTAGAGTGCCGTGGCATCACAGTTCACAGTAACCTCCAACTCCTGGGCTCAAGCGATTCTCCTGCCTCTGCCTCCCAAATAGCTGGGACTACAGGTGCCCGCCACAATGCCCAGCTATTTTTTGGTTGCAGCCGTCATTGTTGTTTGGTGGGTCTGGGCTAGATTTGAACCCGCCAGCTCAGGTGTATGTGGATCTCAGAGAAGTTTCCAGAACTGTGAGTGAAGAGCCAGGGCAGGATCAGGAGGGGAAGGAAAGAGTGGTTCAACTGCCTTAGCTGCTTGAGAGACAGGTACTGAGCCTATATTCAAATTCTTAATTTCAGTAGAGAAGCAGCGCAGTGCACCATTAAATTGAGATAGGGATGGAGACGTCCCCACCTCATCTCTCCCCTATTTTTTTGTAATAGGAAAAATAATCAGGAAGGGACATAGGTCAATGTAGGAGAAGGGGTTATGGTGGACATGGTGCTATGTTGGCCTCCCTACGTCCTCACATTAGGCAAAGAGGGATGCAGAGTCATTCAGAAACATCTGCAGAAAGAGAAGTCAGAGGCTCCTGATGTCACAAAGGGGAGACGTGAACACTTAGTCCCACACAAGGCAGCTGTCTCAGGCTATAGACAAAAATAAAGAACAAATTCAGGTTAGGCACAGCAACTGCGATACTGAACAACCCACCCCACACTCAAAATGTCCCATCAAAGGATCTCCACAGCCCAGTTGTGTCCCTTCTTTCCCTCTCCACTCTCATATCACACTCCCTGGGTCTCGCCTTTACAAGCTGTGAGAGACACACAGGATCTCTGGGCACTGTTCCTGCTTGGAGTTGAACAAAACAGGACCTGGTCAGAGCCCATAGAAGATGTGGCTAAAGGAGGAATTATGTGGCTGGGAGCTCCACCATAGGCTCCTGTCTACACTATCCCAAAAGCCTCACAGATCACTGCCCCCATACATACTTGCAGCTGGAGTGTAGCTCCCTCCTTTTCTACCTGTGGGAAGAAAATGCCCTGTGAGAGGCCTGGGAGGAGACAGGGGCATGAGGTCCTAGAGGAAACCCCCTAGTCTTGGATCTCAGAGAAGTTTCCAGAACTGTGAGTGAAGAGCCAGGGCAGGATCAGGAGGGGAAGGAAAGAGTGGATCAACTGCCTTCCTGGAGGTCTGTTCTGAGCAAAGTCTTTTCTCTCTGACCTGTGACCACTGGGAATTAGGTCCCCATCACCATAATCATCACATTAAAACTTTATCCTTCATTGTCACATGTGCTATACAAAAGAGTAAGTGTTGGCACACAGGGACCCCAGCTGGGGAAGCAGGAGTGTGTGTGGATGGAACTTCCAGTAATGGGGCAGGGCACCCTACTGTCTGCAGTTGAAACCCAAGTGGAACATAAAAAATGCAGACCTTGGTGGCACCTGTGGTTCAGTGGTTAGGGTGCTGGCCACATACACTGAGGCAGGAGGGTTCGAACCTGGCCCAGGCCTGCTAAACAACAATGATAACTACAACAACAACAAAAAATAGCTGAGCATTGTGGTGGGCACCTGTAGTCCTACATATTTGGGAGGCTGAGGCCAGAGAATCAATCACTTAAGCCCCAGAGTTAGAGGTTTCTGTGAGCTGTGATGTCACAACACTTTACCAAGGGTGACATAGTGAGACTCTGTCTCAAAAAGAAAAAAAAAAAAATGTGTAGACCCTGCCACTCACCCCTTCCCTACCTGAGTTCTTCTTCCTCCACATCACAGCGGCAACCACAGCTCCAATGAGCACAGTTCCAAGTAGAACCATGCCAGCAATGATGGCCAAGGGAAGGGAAGATGGCTCTGAGAAAGGACAGGAAGGTGAGGGGCCTGACCCCAGGTCTCAGCCCTGACCCTGCTGAAGGGGTCCAAAAGGACCCTTACTTTCCCTGAAAAGGCACATGACACTCCCATCCCCCTTCTTACCCCATTTCAGGGTGAGGGGCTCCTGCAGCCCCTCATGCTGCACATGGCACATGTATCTCTGCTCCTCTCCAGAAGGCACCACCACAGCAGCCCACTTCTGGAAGGTTCTGTTGTCCCCTGAAGGCCTGGTCTCTATCAGCTCCGTGTCCTGGGTCTGGTCCTCCCCATCCCGCAGCCAGGTCAGTGTGATCTCCGCAGGGTAGAAGCCCAGGGCCCAGCACCTCAGGGTGGCCTCCTGGTCAGAGATGGGGTGGTGGGTCACATGTGCCTTTGGGGGATCTGAGGGGAAGAGGCAGAAAATTCAGGCACTTTTCATCCCTCATGGGACACTCCAGCAGCGCTCATGTGACATCCTGAGAATGGACAGGACAACTGGGGTGGGGAAGGAGGTGCAAAACCCAGACCAGCCTGAACACAGTGGTCTGGGATGACCTCCTGTTCCTTAAAACTTACATTCTCTGAGGAGGAGAACAAGAACTTCTGGACCTGACCTGAGTGGAAGCTGAATGACCAGAAGGGCTGGAATCAGACCTCCAAACACACTGAGTGGGGCAGAGAACAAGGCCAGAGAGAAAAGGTCATGGTGCCCAAGGATGCTGCAGGGTCAGAGAAAATCAATGACTAGTATTTCAGGTACTGTCTTCCCCTCCGTTCGCTAGGAGACTTGATCTCTTAACCGTCTCAGAGGGAAGGATGGGACCTCTGAAATCACTGTGGCACGGGATCTGGACACTCGGGGCCATCTTCCTGCTCTGGATCAAAGGGAGGGCAATCATTTTACCCTTGGGCTCTTTTTCCTCCCTTCCTTGTGGACTGGGAGAGGGGAGATCTACAGATGTGGGAGGTGCCCCGCGCTACTCGTACCCACGCGCTGCAGCGTGTCTTTGCCGTTCTCCAGGTATCTGTGAAGCCATTCCACGCACGTGCCCTCCACATAGGTCCTGTGTCTCTCCGCTGCACCTTCCGCCTCCAACTTGCGCTGGGAGATCTGAGCCGCCATGTCCGCCGCGGTCCAGGAGTGCAGGTCCTGGTTCAGGGCGATGTAGTCGGCGCCGTCGTAGGCGTACTGCCAGTACCCGTGGAGGAGGCGCCGGTCCGACCCAACATAGCAGCCGTACATCAACTGGAGGGTGTGAGACCCTGGCCCCGCCCCCGAGGTCAGCCGCGCCCACCGCCCCGCCCCCGCCCCGCCCAGCCCGCTGCTATTTTGACCCGCACTTCTCCGGTCGAAGGTCTCAGGAGGGTCCCGCAGCCTCGGGGTGACTCTCGGACCCGGAGACTGAGGGGACCTGGGCTTCTCTGTGGGACGGGAGGGGTCGTGGCCTGTGACGCGAGCCCGGGCTCACTCACCGTCCTCGCTCTGGTTGTAGTAGCGGCGCAGAGTCTCCAGGTTCATTTGGAAATTCTGTGTGAGGTCTTTGACGCGCTGCGTCTCCTCGTCCCAATACTCAGGCTCCTCCCGCTCCACCCACGGCGCCTGCGGCTCCACCCTCGGATTCTCGGCGTCGCTGTCGAACCGCACGAATTGCGTGTCGTCCACGTAGCCCACTTCGATGTACTGGGCCTCCCCGCGGCCGGGCCGGGACACGGAGGTACTGAAATACCTCATGGAGTGGGAGCCTGGGGGACAGGAGGGGCTGAGACCCGGCCGGACACTCCTCGCGGCGCGGCTCCCCGGGTCCTGCGTCCCGGCCGGGTGGTCCCCTCGCCTTCCCGGCAGAGGCCGTTTCTATCCCGATCCCGCACTCACCCGCCCAGGTCTCGGTCAGGACCAGGGTCGCCCACAGCAGTAGGAGTAGGGTTCTGGAAGCCGTGACTCCCATCCTGGAGTCTGGGTAGCTCTGCAGAGACATAACCGGGAACCGCTGCGACGCTGATTGGCTTATCTAGAAAACGACACCCAATGGGAGTGAGAAGTGATGTTACGTCAGTAGTACCCAGGGACAAAGACCTGACCAGGGTTGGGGGAAGGAGAACTGAAACACTGCGGAGACGGGGAATCCCCAGCGCTGAGTTCCCCACCCCTGACACCGCCCTCAGGAGAGAGACCCTGAGATTCCACGCCCGAAACCTGGGACATTGCTCTGACCCTTCTTCTCCTGCACTGAGCACTGTTCCTCACGCCATCTCCAGAATCCTGGCCCTGGAGTTGTCTGATCCCCAGGCTGGGTACAGCCCCTTTCCCTTCTCTTCCAGACCAGAATCCTCTCCCTGAACTGGATTCCTTCTTCCTACTCCTTTCCTCTCCACCTGGACTCTTCTAGAACAAAACTCACCCCAGGAAACTTGAGGCCAGAGTGATCTTGGGCTGGGACTGGAAGTGTAGAGGCGGTGGTTTTCTTTATAAACCTGGAGAAGTTGTGTCTGAACACACCTGACAGAGACTCTCATAGAGGCTAGTTTCCTTCTTGCTTATTAACTAGTGTGTAGCACAATCTAGGTAACCCCTGAATGATCAGGAATCTAATCCGTAACAGAAGTGATGTTGGCCCCTTGATAGAGCAATGTGTCTAAACGCATTGCAATTAGATTCACAAAGTTCCCTAGTTTTACTTTCCCGGATTATGTATCTTGGACTCTGAGTTGATGTATTTTAAAATTATCTTTATTCCATAGCCCTTAGTCTGTACTTGTGAGTGCAGGACATCTTCTTATACAAAGAAGCACAATTTGTTCCTGTGTATTTCAACCAGGAGTTGTAGGAATTTAATCACTTCAAAGCTGCGCTGGGCTCAGTCAAAATTCCCTTCTCCAGTGCTCATGCAATGCCTGCTTTTATGAATTATTCACATCTGAGCTGTGTGCATATTTTGCAGGGGACACTTGGTTTTTTTTTTTTTTTTTTTTAACCTAATTCATACTAGTAGGCAATTAGCTCTTAGGCAGCCCCACAAATGTGTTAATTACCAAAAGAAAAGAGCACCCTTCTAGACTCTGTATTAAATATCTATAAAACACTGTATTTAAATGTGGGAATTCAGCTGCTTTATAACTCTTTCCCCCTGCTCCTGTTCCTCACCTCCTGCTTCTCTAGCCCTTCCCTCTGTCCCTCTCATCCCTCAGTCCCTAGTGCTGCATATGGACATGTTATCTGTGCTCCCTCTCATGCCCTAGGCCCCTTTTCCTTTAGTCCCACCATCTCTGACTCCTGAACCGTGGCACTAACTTTGTCCCCTCACCTGGTGCTCATGACTGTTCTCCCTCACAGTGGTCACCAGTCCATTGCTGAGAGTTAGATTCTGTCATTTTTCACTAAAAAAGCTCCAAAGGATTGACCTCACTTTTGTAAAGCCTCTGGAAGTTAAGGCACATGAACACAGGGGCTTTGGGCTATTTTGGTGAAAATTGTATCCCCAGAGTGGAAAGGCATACCTGGTACGTAATAGGACTAAGTTAATTATTGTCAAATGAATGAATATGTTTGCAGTAAAATTGAATCACCTAAAAATCATAAACCTAAAAATACTAAAATAGTTAGGAAAGATTTTATTTCATGCAAGCAATTGAACACAAGTTCATAAATTCATTCAAATTAAAAAAGTTACATGCCTATCTATTGAGACTGTATTAATTTTCTGTTTCTACATACTGAATTACCACAAATTTATTGTCTTTAAACAAGGGCCGTTTATTTGTTTAGTGCTCCTTAGTCAGAAATCCAGGCATGATGTGGTTCTCTGTTCAGGGTTTCACTGTGCCCTCATCTTGAGATTGGGATCCTCCCCTAAGCTTACATGAAGCCCATGGGCAGAATTCAGTTTCTGGCAGTTGTAGGACTGAGGTCCCTGTTTGATTACCACCTGTCAGGGTAGGTGGGGGAGGGCTTCTACCAACATTCTTTGCCATAGGAACTCTCCACTTTCAAAGCCCAAAGACTCACATTGAGTTCCTCTCTCCCTGTGAATTGGGTGCTCAGGGTCAACCCAGTCTTTTATGAACTCACCTGATTGGGACATTTCAATCTTTGATAATCACCATCTTAAAGTCAATGTATTGGAGACTTCATTTTTTTTTTTGAGACAGAGTCTCAAGCTGTCGCCCTGGGTAAAGTGCTGTAGCATCACAGCTCACAGCAACCTCCAAGTCTTGGGCTTAAGCAATTCTCTTGCCTCAGCCTCCCAAGGAGCTGGAACCACAGGTGCCCACCACAATGTCCGGCTATTTTTTGGTTGTAGTTGTCATTGTTTGGCGGCCCAGGCTGGATTCGAACCCACCAGCTCTGGTGTATGTGGCTGGAGCCCTAGCCACTTGAGCTACAGGCTCTGAGCCTGATTTGAGACTTTAATTGTATCTGCAAATCTCCTCATAGCAGTATCTACATTAGTGTTGATTAAATCTGAGGGAAGGTGAATAACCAGAGGGTAGTTATTGGGGGACATTACAGAATCAGCCTACTATGGCCTAGATCTTCTCTTTGTCTTTAATGGGTCACAGTTGGAAATAGAAGTTCCAATGAATAGGTGGTAATAAAATGCATCCTTTTTAGCCATGGAAATTCTTATATCCTAAAACAAATACATCATTAATATTTTATAATTGATGTAGAGCAAATGAAAATTAAAGTGCAAGAATTTATTCTCAACAGACTGATGGCCAACGCACACATGGTTGTGGACCAGGCTGCACCTCCTTCCCTGTGAAGTGGGTCCCTGACATGGCTTGAATGTGTCTCTTCTCCGGACCTCATATCAATCCTCAATTTGGAAGTGAGGCCTGGTGGGAAATGTTTGGGTCATGGGGGCTTTTGCCTTATGAGTGGCTGGGTGCCCTCCCTGAGGTAATGAGCGACTTCTCACTCTATTAGTTCACAGGAGAGTGGCTTGTTTAAAGGACACTGGAACCTCTTCCTCCCGCTCCTTCTCTCACCATTTGATACAACTGTTCCCCCTTTGTCTTCCACCTTGACTGAAAGCTCCCTGAGGCCCTGACCAGAAGCAGATTCTGGCACCATGCTTTTTTGCACAGCCTGCAAAACTGTGAGGTAAATAAACTTGTTTATTTATAAATTACACAGCCAACCATTATTTTTATAGCATCGTAAAAATAGGCTAATAGAGAAAATTGGTAGCAAGGAGTAGGGCATTGTTCTAAAGACACCTGAAGATATGGAAGCAGCTTTCAAAGTGGCTAATGGGCAGAGGTTGGAAGAATTTGGGGGGCTTTGGAGAAGACAGGAAGTCAGGTGAAACTTTGGAAGTCCTTAGAGACTTGGTAAGTGATATGACCAAAATACTGATAGAAACATTATGGCAAAGGCCAGGCTGATGAGGTGTGAGATAGGAAATAGGAACTCACTGGGAACTGGAGCAAAGGTCACCCTTGTTGCATCTATTAAGAAAAAAAAAATCCAGACTCTGTAAAATTATTTTAAAGAGGTTAATTCTGAGTAGAACATGTGTGTTCATGGCCCAGAGCAAAAGGTTCTGTCTATACATTCTGTAGAGACAAGATATAAAATAACAATAAAATAACAGGGAGAGGAAGTGGCTGCAGGTAACCAAAATAAACCTGTGTGGAAGTTACACACAGGTTTGGCCTGAAAAGGCAGGGCATCTTGAAGGAGGGGCTTGAAGGTCATAGGAGGCTTCAAAGACTCTTTGATGTGTAATTAGTTAAAGAAATAAAGCTTTTTTTTAAAAAGAAATTGCAATGTTTGACGATATGGAAATCTGTCAATCAGAAAAAAGACACAATATACCAACTAAAGTGATCTGTTACACAAATTAATGGCCTCCAAGTGATTTAATCCTTTCTCTGAATGGCCTTAGGTCCTCTTAATATCTTAGTATCTTATCGCCTGAGTGTGTCTGACTTCTCTTCGTTCATGACTAGGAACTTGGTTTAAGGTTTGTCTGTGTTTTCCGTGTCCAATAGTGGGTCCATTCCAAAGAGGAGGAGTGTAAGGATTTTATTTTATTAATAGTTCACAGTCCCACCCTCTCAGTGCTTTTGTTCAGGATTTGTCAAGGGCAGCATGGATGGACAAACTTTCATTTTTGCCTTGCTTTCAGGTGTTGTGGCTGCCTCCTCCATATCCATCCAGGCCATTGTTGGAATCCCTGTGGCCAAAGGACTTACAGCCAAAAGTCGTGCAGATAATTAAAGGTTGTAGACCAGACAAGAAGGCAGGTGGGCAGGCACTCATCAACCCTGTATGTCTTTTAAGTAACATAGGAGGAAAATCCAAATGCCAAAAGCAAGGTTATAAAACTAACTTATCTGACCTACACAATGGGAAAGGATATTTGCATATTTTGATTCAGACAAAAGCTTGATAACTAGGATCTATAGAGGAAGGCAGGCATTACCTCAGCACAGCACACAGGGAAGAGCAGGTAACAAATGCCGTGAATTCTCACTCCACCAGCACAAAGATACCTGCAGGCTTCCTACTGTCAATCCCCCTGGAAGCCAGAGGACAGGGACCCCAGGTGAGGTGTCCTGTGAGAGTAATAGAAAACATACATGATGCTCCAGTCTGGGACATGAAGAGTAGAGAAAGGAGGGCAATTAGGATGCTGGATGATGGAGATTCTGTGAAAGAAAGGCAGGCTGAGTGTCTGCTGCTGTAAGAAGAAATGATGGGAAAATGACATTGTCAGGCTTACTCTGCTAGGTCTCCTGGGGTCCATCTAGGGGCAAGGGAGAGGAAGTGGCTGCAGGTAACCAAGATGAGTGACCCCCCACTGAGTGTGGGGAGTCTCCATCAGTCAGAATGGACAGGCATGGCTGGAGAGCCACTCAAAAGGGACATTGTAAGAGGGATTCACCCCGGGACTAGAGGGCCTGTGTTCATTCCCTGCAATGTGCATCAAAGTGGAAGAAGTCCAGAGACAGTGACCTGGTGGTAAAGGACAGCGCTTCCCTCAGAGTCTCCAGCACTCAGGGGCTCATGGCCTATGGGGATAATCTGCTAGAGGAGGGGGCCTGTGAGCCCTATGAATTCTCCCCAAAAGCCATGACCCTGAGCTAATCTATTATCCCAGTGAGTATTTTGTTACATGGATTTTGTGTTCCTGGGCACAGCTTGTGTTTGCCTCATTCACACCTTCCAGTTTCACAGGGGCCACACATCCTCATTTGTTGGGTTGTCATATGTAAAGTTTCTCACAGCCCCGAAGGTTCCAACACACACTCAAGATTATGCTTAGTAGGGAATAAATATACTTTTCTTCAACAGCTAATCACTTTTCTGTTTTTGTTTTTTTTTTAAAAATTATTATTTTTTTTATTATAGATAAAAATATGCACCATAGATGTGGCCCAACCCATCACCCTCCCTCTACCCAAACCTCCCCCCTCCCTTCCCCTTCCTTGGTCCTTTCCTCATAGTCTTGTGGTATAGTTGGGTTATAGCCTT